>BMAW01048706.1:0-46186 GCA_019974015.1 Nephila pilipes
GTGTTGTGTAGTTCGAGTTGCATTGTGGAAGTTCCTTAAAGCCATAGAATGTTTAAAACATTAAAGAACGCCAGATAGTTAGCAGTGTGATCAGAGCTGAAGATGAGCTAAGAATATAGTTAATGGTTGTTGAAATTAGATATAAAGGGTGAAGAAAACATTTGTTTTATTGACTTGACACAGCTCTACAAAATATTCAAAATTCAAAAAGTGTAGAAGTTATTTTTCTCCACTAAACACACTTGTAGAATCTCTACAGTCCCTCATATAGGCAGTGACAAGTTTCCAAAGGGTGTTATAGAAAACGCAGGTAGATAAAATGATTTTTGACTGATCAAAAGCACATCGTAGAGATATTATTCCGTACCAGATGCATGTGAATTCGCTGGATGTGAGTGGGAAATGAAGCACAGCAGTCCACATTCCTAATTGAATGTGAAATACTTCCAGGTCAAACCTGATTGAAGTCAGTGATGCACTTTTGCGGATTCTGAGGAAGAATGACTTTATAGGTCTTCAAAGATTCACCAATTCGTAGAAAGCAGGAAAAACTTTATCATGATTATTTTAAAGTTGGTATAGCAAGGATTTTTCGTACTATGGATACTTAACCTAAATAATAGAAGTACACATCGTGGAAAATCATAGGGATGATGTGAGCAAAGGACATTCCACACAGAAAGACAACTTATCTCCAACAGTGCTCATCCGTGATGCTCTTCATAACTTATTCTAGCTATTCAATGTGGACGCCCTACCACTGGCCTATTCTTGTGCCTATTCACCTGATCTCAAGTGATAAACACTAGACTACAAAAAATTAAGAGAACATAACAATCTATGCACTTAATTGTGTACTTAGTTTACTATGACACACTCAGAAGCCATCATGAGGTAAGCTCTTAATTACAGAAGTTCAAAACACTCAGCTCAACAAAGACTCCAATGCATAATCCCTTCCTCGACTACAACTCAGACTTGGACTAACTGTTGAAAACACCACAGAGTATCTCTTCTAGCATCTTCTGTCAGAAACCTCTATTTCCAATCCTAATTCCTCCTTCCTCATATCCCATCAGCTTCCAGCTTCACCTCTCATCCTCTTTTCAACCTCTCTACCTTTCTGGCCTCTCTTTCAGGTGATTCTCTTACTACTTCAGTCCAGGTTGCTATTCTTAGCTCAACCACTTCACTTCATTTCTAACTGCTTTACATAATAACTTTACGTATCACGTTTCATTTTTGGTTGGGCAAAGGTTGTTTATCCAAAGCAATCAATCTTCATTAAAAGTCCTCAAGGTTAGTGAAGAGAAACTAAGAATAGCCCAATGTCACAACCCCTCCCCAGAAATGAAACGTGATTTATCGTTGGGTACAAAAACCCAGCGTGAAATTACGATTAAATTCTAAGTGCCTACATAATTGGACGTTATCCTGAATCTGGTTAAGTTCTGAACTCTAAAGCTACTTAATAAATTGAATCTAAATTTATACCTTATTTCCCCTTAATAAGTTGAAAATTTGAAGCTTTCTGAAGTTACTGTATTGCTCCTAAGCGGCTAGTCTAAGGCGTAACCCAAGGAGAGCTTACAAAAAAAAACTAATGCTAACAAATTACATTTTATTGACAAAGAACCTTCAACTTCTTATTCTTTTTTCAGCAGGAGAATTTGTTTCTTCGGCTCCTTTCCAAGTTGTAGGTCAGGGTCTGGTATCTTGAAATGGATTGCCGTGTACATCATTTTGTAACAAAAAATATTAATAAACATTATCATTCATACAATTATATATAATTTTCCACATAACATTCAAGAATTTGATGAATGACGTGATCTGGTCAAGAGACAGAACAATGCAAAATGCGAACTTAACACAGCGCTAAGTGTTAATATTAGTCGCGATCCCTATTTATGCCACGATGTGACCAGATGTATAACATACATAGAGTTATGAAATAATTATACATATTTCATGCAAAATAACAAGACAGCTACTCTTAAAAAAACAAATGAATGCATCAATAAGTGATATACTTTAACAAATGTTTACAATTTAAAAGTTCCAATCTGTATAACAAAAAATTCTTTCCATCGGGAAAGATCACCAACTTGGTGATTTATAATTAAATAAATTTAAACTTTCCATTAAAGTTCTTAGCTCTTAGTGGAGTAAGAGCCAAAGCTGTTTGCCGTATTGGAACTGAAGCCGAAAAAATCAAAGACTTGCCATCTCAAAAACATCATGTCGTCAAATCAAATGGAATAACAAACAATAATACAAGCTGCTATTTTATTCTCGCTTTTCGCTGTGGACGAGAATCTTGCTGAAGAACTACCTTCTAGACTGGGAGATCGGCTGACGTCTGGAATCTTGTTGTAGTTAGATCACTTGTAGTGGATAAGAGTGACTCCAGCTCGGCTCCTTGAAGACCCTTGTGGTTTGGCAGTGGGATCCCCTTATCTGCTTCTTACTGGTAGCTGTTGAGGTCGTACTTCGATCCTCCATGGCCGGTCTCTTGTGGACGACTCTTGCGTACGGACTCCGCTTCTCCTTTGTAGGTGTCTGACGTTTCCATCCGCTGGCGATGTCGGAGCAAAGGCTCTCATCCTGCGGTGAGGAGGTACATATGGTATCGCAGTTCCATCAGCTGAATTGCTACCTTCCATCCTGCGATCTGATCCTTGTTGAACTCGGATCCCTCGACCAAGTTGATTAGACGGCTTTTCATTGCGATGGGTACTCGAACCCTTTCTAACAGAGCGACTGAAGTTTACATCATAACTACTAGAGGCTAAATGGAAATTTTGATTAATATATTGATGATATTTGCTATTCAAGAAATTTCGGATCCGATTTTGTAATTTCCCAGACTTCCTTTTCACAGTTCGTAGCTGACTCTGAAAGGTTTTAATGACATTTTCAAATTCCCTTTCAAGTTGATTGCCAGTCTCTGTTGGTTTTACATACATTGAATTCAACGTAATTGGAGAACGATCAAACTTTTGGTTACTATTAACATTATGATTGTTGATATTCTGTCGTTGCATATCACATTGTATTAACTCAGTTTCCGGGGTCAGTAAATTTAGTCAAAGCGCAATTTTGAACATGTAGTACGCAAAATCTAACGGAGATTGGTTTCGCTGTGTGGCCGAATAGAATTCTGCTTCTAAACGCGTACGATCACGCACTACAAGAAATGCATCCTTCAGAGCTGCCTGTATGTTCTCAAAGTCAGTAGCTTCTCCCCGTTTAAAGTCAGCACCGATCACATCATACCAATCACGTGCTCTGCCTCTTAAACGATTGCGTAAATAAGCGCAATGCAGTTCTACCGGGATTTCATAAAACTTTAAATTGTCATTTACGCAATTTAGAAATTACACTACGCTACCATTTCCATTGACATAAGTAGTAAGCAGCATAGTACGTGGGACGAAAGTGACGTCATACTCCCCCCCGCCCCCTTGCCGCTTTGGGCTGGATATACTGATAAGGTTATCATGTGTACCTACCGTATTGATAAGGGACCCCACCCCATTATCTTTGGGATTGTTATTTACGGAGCGATAAGCTCGTTGTGTTGGTATACAAGTGCTATTCTAGGTAAATGAATATAATTGGAATAAATGAATTAAAAGTATTTTTACTGAAGATAAATTAAAAGATTTTTTTATACGAGTTAGAAGCAATGTATTTTAAATAAATGATTCTCTTTTACGCGCAATGTTGTTGGATATCTTTATTTACTAAACTTTTTATCCCCATTTGAATGAATTGAATGAGTATATTTTGAATATTTTTTTTTAAATTGTGTTTTGCGATCATATTTATTTTGCACGTATATAAGAACTTGAATGTAAAATTATTTATACTTGATTAAATATTATTTAGTTGAAATTTAAAACTTTCGTATATGCGCACATTGTATCGTAGCGAAATGATTATTATTTTTACAATTGAAAATAAAACGCTTTTTAAAACACCATTTTTTTTAATTTTACCTTCTTGCTCAAACATTATTAGTAAACATCTAAAGATTCTACGAAAATTCTGATGGATATACTATAAGAAACAATTTTTTATATGAATAGGGAATGAATTTAGTTTTTTTTTTTATCTAATGAATAGTACTATATTTTTGGAAGACTAACACAATCTTATTTAATGTAAGATATTCAATGTTTAAGGTATCCGAACACGTTGAAATGGCCAATTTCGGTCAAAATACACATTTTTTGTTTTTTATTATTTTGAGTAGAGCAATCATTTAGCTTTACAAAACAGGTTTTCTTTTGTTTCTACGTTACCTAGAGGCGAAGTTATGCTAGATTTAATAAAAATACCAGTACCGGAAGTAGGCATTTAAAGGGGCGGAAGTGGGTATTTAAATGATCTGAGACCTGTCAAAAATGTGTTAAAATATTGTTTAAGCAGCTATTTTTTGGAAATACAGTGTTTATATTGTTTCAAGAAAATAATACAAGTAATTTGTGCTTTTAAGACTGTATGGCAACACCCAATTTCTTTAAAAAGTTTGGCAACAATATTGTGTTTACAAAACTTAAACTTGATCTGTGACAGTACTGTTTTCCAATCTTGTGATTTATTTCGATTAACCTTATTTTCTGTGGATATTTTTCATTTTATTAATTAGCATTAGTATTTTGTTAAAAGTCATGGCTAATAAGAAAAATCGAAGTTCTGTCCGAAAACATAAGTTTAAAGGAAACCGATACACCAAGAATGTGGATGAGAACAACACTGATAGATGTGTTTCAACAACAGTAAGTGAAACAAAACTTCAATCAAATTCAAAACCAATTGATAATTTAGAATATAAAGATCATAACATAGTAATTAATTTTAAAATTTTTAATGATTTTATTTCCTCAATTAACTGTCCTGAGTGTTTTCAAAATGGTTTAAATCTTTTCGAAGAATCAATATTTGGTTTAGCATCTAATTTGTTACTGAAATGTTCAAACTGTGATTATTCCACCTCCTTTTGTACATCTCCAAAAGTGAACAAAATGCACAGCATCAACCTTGCTTTAGCTTTTGGATTGAGGATTATTGGAAAAGGACATTCTGCTGCAAAAAAACTGTGTTCAGCTATGAATCTGAACATTCCATCTAAGACAGCTTACAGATGTCTTGAAAAAAAGTTGGAGAACGTTTCCCGTAATGTAGCACAGAAAATTATGAATGAGGCTGCCACTGAGATTCGTGAGAAAAATAATTTTGATGAAGTTGTTCAGTGTGGCGTGTCAGTCGATGGAACATGGCAGCGAAGAGGACATTTGTCTTTAAATGGATGTGTCAGTGCCATATCCATAGATACTGGTAAAGTGCTGGACATAGAAATTATGTCAAAAATGTGCAGATATTGTCAAAAAAATCCTGAAGGTAGAGTAACTCATAAGTGGGCGAAACATGTGGGATCATCAGGTGCCATGGAACCCGTTGGTATCTATCGTATGTTTGAAAGATCAACCCAGGCGAGGAAATTAAAATATGTGCATTTTTATGGGGACGGCGATTCAAAAGGGTTTGAATCTATTAAAAATATTTATGGTGAAAACAGTGTCACAAAGTTTGAATGCATAGGACACATTCAAAAGCGCGTGGGTTCAAGGCTTCGAAATTTGAAATCGAAACAAAAAGGTATAGGAGGTCGAGGAAAACTCACTGACAGTTTTATTGATAAACTACAAAATTATTATGGTATTGCTATCAGAAGCAATGTGAACAATTTAGAAAAGATGCAAAGTGCTGTAATTGCTGCCTTTTTTCATTGCTGTTCAAACAAAAATCAGCCCATGCATGGCCAGTGTCCAGTTGGCCCCGAAAGCTGGTGCAAATACCAGCGAGCTGTGGTGAATGGAAAGGCATATAATGATACTGGAAAAGGACTACCCAAAAACATAATGAACATCGTAAAACCTCATTATATGAAACTATGCGACAAACTCTTATTGAATAAATGTTTGCATGGGAAGACACAAAATGCAAATGAAAGCTTTAATAGTGTTTTGTGGAAATTTGTACCGAAAGAAGTTTTTGTTGAATTACAAACTCTACGATTAGGTGCTTACTTGGCCGTCATACAATTTAATAAAGGTTTTCAAGGTTTTTTCCAAGTTTTAAATGGAGCTTATATGCAAGTAGGAGCAAATACATTGAAAGGGTTTGCTCAACTTGATGAAGAGCGGATAACGGAATCGAGACGACATTCATCTTGTAGTGTGAAAACTGCCAGAAAAAAAAATAGATCTAAAAAGAAGAGAAAATATGCCAAAGATGAGATGTATGAAGGTGTAACTTACAAATCTGGGGAATTTTAGCCTACCACATGGATAATTTAATGTAAAGTTACAATGATTTAAACTTTAAATGCATTTTTCTCAAAACTGTTTTTTACGCATTATGTGTGCACTGTGAAGTTGATAACTGAAAAAGTTTTGTATATAATTGTTTGAAATTTTCTGAACCATATATTTATATTATAATCTAGAGTACCTACTAAAATAATTCTTATTGAATGAAAATTCTCCAAGTTAATACCTGTAATTTAAAAAATAGCTTTGTAAATATGTCTAATTTCTCACATTATTTACTCGATAAGCTGTAAAATTTGTATTTTTCAGTAAAACTTTAAAATTTTAGTAGGTCCTCTAGATATATTCATGTAATTTATTTTAATATTACTTTTTTTGAGATAAGTCAATTATTTTTGTCTCTAGAGCTTTTGCAGTTTAATCAAAAAGTGGTTAAAATTACACTCAAATATATCATTTTTGAAACAAAAAGATAATTTATTTAAAATATTATTGGCTCAGTATTAATGTTTATAGGCATTGATTCCCAAAAAAGCATTTATAATGTTTTTGTATTGTTTTTTTAAAAAAAGTGCTCTGAACGTGTTCGGATACCTTAAATGATTTTATTACAATTTTTTACTGTAATAATTATTTAATGATTACTTCTTGAATTATTTTTCTGTGACACACACACACACATTTAGCTTTTTCGAAAACTCACTTCTTTAAAGTTTAACAATATTGTTTAATATTCAACATTTTTTTTTTTTTTTACTGTAACAGCTCAAGTTAATTTTTTGTTTCATGTATATATTCTTTTCCTAACAACGTTTAGTTAAATGAGTTAACTGGATAAATTTAGATCGAATTGTTAAGTACAAAAAACCTTAACGTATGAATTAATTACCAGTAAGTTTATTGAAAATATACTGTTGATATTTGAAAACATTTTAATTTAGAGTTTCTACGTTTCTTATCTCATTTTCTTGACTGTATTTGCTTCGAAATTCTTGGAAACATCTGCGTACCGATAAATGCGGTGTCGATAGCCTGTGCCCCTTTATTTAGTGTATATTGTAAAGAAGGATTTCATTTCTGAGGGTTATGTTGATTTTTACTGTGGGATCGTTCTGGTGAAATATCTTATCACTGATACAAAGAAAGTTTACTGATTTATGGAATCGCGATTTCCAAGGGTTATGTTGGTTTAACTGTGAGAATGTTCTGGTAAAATATTTAATCACTGATAGAAGGGGTAGATTTACTTAATCACGATAGAAATATTTTCTGGACTTTTATGTTAACTAAAATGTTTGGAAAGTTCTGATAAAATTTCTCTAATCACAATGAGGGGGAGATATCTATTAATTCTAGGAAAGAGTTTTCTGAGAAATACTAAACTTATTTCTGGAAAGTTCTGATATGATTTCTAATCACGGATAAAACGAAGAGGGAGTCTGAGATTACAAATAAACTGTGATTGGTTGAAAATGACGTAGCTACTTTTATGAAAGCAGTGATTGGCTGATGTATAATATGACATCACCCAATTTTTAAATATAAGTGTCTGCACTTTCAAACCCTTTTTATTTACGAAATTATTCTTGCTAACTTACTATTTGAATTTATTATTTGACGATTTTAGTTTTTGCCGATTTAGCAACGAGAATTTGTTCGAAATGGAATCAACTAAGAGAACTATTAGCGAAGTAAGTTCCTTTTACTTAACATATTTAGTTAATTTTAAAAAATTATATTAGTATATGTTCATAGATTATTCATTCGTATTATTTTGAAATACTTCTTTTTGAAAATAAGCGTATCTTAATACATTTTATGATTCGTTTTTATTATAAGGAATTTATCAATAATTCGATTATAGAATAATGCGTTAGAGTGTTCTGTTTATTTAAGTCACAATTAAAAATCAATATGTGCTTTTACTAACTGGAATTGTATTATTTTACATAGATTCTGTTTGAAGATGAAGATATGCCGTTTGACAGCGACGATGATGTAAGTGAATATATTATTGAAAACTTTTTTGAGTAAAAATTTATGAGTTCTTGCTTAATTTTTATACTGTTATTTAAGATTATTACTGAATGCAGTCAGGATTTCTTGGAAGCGTCTCCTTTTTTTGAGAATCTACCTGCTCAGTTTGGTAATGGAATGGAGGTATAATTTTTAACCTATATATTTTTTTTAAATCTTAGTTTCGATTATGTATAATTTCTTTGTAGCTCTTGCGAATACAGTGCATTTTTTGTTATTGTATGTTATTTTGTTTTAATCAACACTCTTTTTTTTACAGTTAAAGGATGCTATAATTTTAGAAGAAAGATCGAGACGCCGTAACAATCGATTTCAGGCCGAAGAAATCATTTTTCGGGCCCGAATCGACGAAGACAGACTTTCTCATGATTTAAGAGGAATCATGCTTTCTACGGTTGTCAACTCCGTTCAAAGACTGTTTGAGCTTTTGATAGCGAGAACAACCGTAAACCTGAATGCGACTTATCTGATCCAATTTTGTATTCAGGCAGAGGGCTTAGATAGGCCGATATCGACTACCCTTATGCCTGTATCTTCTCTGACGGCAGAAAAAGTACTTTCTGCTGTAATGAAAGTGTTACAGTCCAAGGATACGATCCAGTTGGACTACGGGTTTACGGTAGATGTAATAACGGTGAGGACCTGTAGGAGCAGGTAGAATCCGTAAGATATCGAGCGTCAACTTAGATCGCCTCACCAAACGATCGATATTAGCGATTCCCATGACAGAAGACGGAATGTGTTGTGCCAAGGCGATCGTGTTTGCATTAGCACACTTGGAAAATGATACAAAAGCTATAGAAACCCTGAGAAATCGCAGGCGACCAGCCTTATTGAAAAGGGCAACTGATTTGCATCAGTCTGAAGGTATTACTATGAGTCCGTGCACATTCCGAGACATAACAGTTTTCGAAAACCACTTAAATGTGCAAATAGTGGTAATATCATCCGAAAATTTGAATCAGGTAATTTTTTTTAGTTTTATTTAATGCATGATTGTAAAAGAAAATTGTCCCACACGTCTCATTTTTGTTTGTATATTTACAGGTGTCTTACAAAGGCCACAATGCAGACCCCTCCGCATCAATTTATGGCTGCACGACGGGCATTACGACGTTATCAAGTCGTTGAAAGGTTTTTATGCCTCGAATTTTTATTGTGAAACCTGCGATAAGACTTATCAAAACTTAGATGAGCATCGATGCCTAAATGCATGCTTTATTTGTTTGCGAACGGACTGTTCGCCTGGGAAAATGCAACGGTGTCAGGATTGTGACAGACTGTGCAATTCGGACGAATGCTTTAAAATGCATAAAGCTACGGAAGGTAATCAAGAATTATCGATGTGCGATCGCGTAAGTTCTATTTCCTCCTTTTTTTTCATACTATTACGATTTTTCTTTGAATAAAATGTATTTATGAATTATTTCCTTTTTAGGTATACCAGTGTACCGACTGTTGTAAGGTGATTAGACGCCGTGATTGTCCGAAACACCTGCATCAGTGTGGCACCACCAAGTGTCCATCTTGCAGAAAGTTTGTTCATTTTGCTGACCATCTGTGCCATTTACCCCGCCTGACACCTCAAAAACAAAATGATAATATCATTTTTTTTTATTTCGAGACGGACCAGTCTTCAGGTGAGCACTTTGTAAATTTCACGTTGGCACAATATGCTAACGGCGAAGAAAAAGTGTTCTCTGGATACACGGCCTGCCAGGACTTTTGCGAGGGGTTGTTTTCTCCACGTCACAAGGGATTCACTGCCGTTGCGCACAACATGAAAGGGTTAGTTTTTAAATTTTTTATTTTATATTTAAAGAGAAAAAATTGGGAGTGTTGTGTCTAACAAACATTTTATTTTTCAGATTTGACGGGCAATTTTTATTAGCTTGTTTGCTGAAACAGGGCATAGCGCCGGAAGTGATACCGAATGGGTCAAAACTGATGTCCATTCGACAGCCGTCTTTGAACATCAGAGTGATCGATTCCTTAAACTTTCTTTCGATGGCTCTGTCAAAACTGCCAAGCTGTTTTGGGTCTCACGGAATTAAAGAAGGGGTATTTTCCCCATCTTTTTAATATTCGTGAAAACCAAAATTACATTGGGAAGTTGTCAGATCAATCCTTTTATTATCCTGATTCCATGTCATCTGCCTGTCGCCATGAATTCATGTTTTGGCATGAACAACACCGAGAGGATGTTTTTGATTTCAAAACAGAAATGCTCTCCTATTGTCGGTACGTAAACATTTTTTTAAATAAAGAATGTGCATTTTACAAAAAAAAATAGTATGTACATATTTTTCTTCTCATTTTAGTTCTGATGTTGATATTCTCCGCCGCTGCTGTATGGTGTTTCGAGAACAATTTATGGAGATTGCGAATGTAGATCCATTTCGGTAAGTAATTTTTTTCCCCTCGTAAAATTTTTTGATCTTGTGTGTTTGTGAATTCGGTCTTTTAATGTACATGTTCTTTTGTCAGATACGTAACCATTGCATCGGCCTGCATGGCAACCTATCGGAGTGGACACATTCAGGACAATTCTATCGCCATGGTTCCAATACACGGCTACAGTCATGGAAAGCAATTCAGCCCTGATGCGATTCGGTGGTTGGATTACATATCCTTCACCGAAAAACTGAAAATACTTCACAGTTTGAACGGAAAAGGTGAAAAGAAAATGGGGGGAAATTTTGTAGATGGATACTGTGAAGAAAATAAAACAGTTTATCAGTATCAGGTAAATATCAAATTATGTACAGAAAATATTTTTATTGTATACCCTAGCAGTTTTTTAATAGAAAGTTTATTTTTAGGGCTGTTTCTTCCATGGATGCACTGTATGCTTTGACGGAGAAGCCATGCATCCGTTGAAACAGTGCACTAGGAGCACCATACGGCGTCGCACCGAGGAGAACTGTGAAAATCTGAGGTCCCTTCGGTTTAACGTGGTGGAAATGTGGGAGCACGAGTTCCTGCGTCTTAAAAGGGAAGATTCGAGGCTTCAAGCTTTCCTGAGGGCACACACCATTCAGGATCGTTTGAACCCAAGAGATTCTTCCTCTCGAGGACGTACGAACGCATTAAAATTGCTCCATGAAAGGAACATTAAATACGTAGATTTTACCTCCCTTTATCCATGGGTAAGTTATTTTTTTTCTCTTCATACATTATCTGAATAGAATTTTTTTGATATGCATAGTTATATTTTTCTTAATTTTTTAAAGGTAAACAAGTACTGCCAGTATCCCGTCGGACACACTGAAGTAATTACCGAAGGGTTTCAAGACGTGGATAATTACTTTGGAATCATTAAATGTAAAGTGATTCCACCCACGGATCTGTATCTACCGGTACTTCCCTACCGATCCCAAAACAAGTTGATGTTTCCTCTGTGTCGGACATGTGCTAACGAAAAACAACAAAGCGCATGTCAACATTCCAATGACGAAAGAGCCCTTATTGGCACTTGAGTCTCGGAAGAACTGAAACTGGCAAAGAAAAAAGGATACCACATCTCTCAAGTAAGTCATGAAAAATATTGAATTCATATTTTATTTATTCAATGACTTTATTCCTTTGACACTATTTTTTTTTTAAATTTCAGATTTACGAAGTGTATCATTTTTCAAAATCGTCTGATATTCTCTTCCGTTCATATATTGACTTGTTTTTAAAAATAAAACAAGAAAGTAATGGATGGCCAAGAGAATGCTCGTCAGACGAGGAGAAACAAGAATACATCAGTGAATACGAGAGAAAGGAAGGTATCAAATTAAATCCTTTGCAGATTGCAAAAAATCCAGGGAGGAGACAAGTAGCAAAATTGGCCCTCAATAGTTTTTGGGGAAGGTATAACTCTTTTTTTATACCTTTTAAAATTATTTTAATGCTTAAGTGAGAGAGAATTTGTTTTAACCTATTTTCTATTTGCACAGGTGGGGAATGAATTTGAATAAAACAAAATTGTAATACGTTAACAGTGTACCGAATTTTAACCGATATTTGAGTGATCCTACAAAAAACGTAAGTTCATTTTAATTTAAAATAAAATAACGTTTATACTTATAATATGATTGCATCTAATTTTTTTATACGAATTCTTACAGATCAAAGATATTTTTCTGCCTTCGGAAGAGGTGGCTGCAATTGAATGGCAAGTCTCAGACGAATTTGTGGAACAGGATGTCTCCACTAACATTTTTATAGCAACGTTTACGACCGCCTTTGCCAGACTTAAACTCTACCATGAAATGGATAAACTGGGTAGAGACGTGTTATATCACGACACTGACAGCCTCGTTTATGCCAGTAATGGTAGAAACGACCCCCCTCTCGGAAATTTCCTCGGAGACTTCACAGTCGAGCTGGAGGGAGATACAATTAAAACGTTTGTGTCTGGTAAGTGTTTTTCTTTTCGACAAAATAACATTTTTTATTTCAGGAAGTTGTAGTAAATAATGTTTTCTATATGCGAAAAAAAGGTTGTAATTTTAAAATTTTTTTTTCAGGGGGTCCTAAAAACTATGCATATAAAACTGAGAGTGGAGTGACTTGCTGTAAGGTGAGGGGCTTCACCCTAAATTTTAGGAATTCGCAAATTATAAATTTCGACAGCATGCTTCACTTAGTGACATGCTTAGAAAACACATCTATTGCAGTCGCCAATCCTTATAAGATCACCCGGGAACCGAAGAAAAGAAAAGTTATCAATATAATAGAAACCAAGCAGTACAGTTTCGTGTATGACAAACGAGTCATACAAAAAGATTTGTCAACACTTCTATATGGTTTCAAATAAAATGATATATTTTGTACATATTTTTGTTTTATGTTGTAAATATTTTGTATATATTTATGCTATAAACTGTAAATATATATATTGTGTAAATACTTTTTTATCAATAAAAAAAAGTTTTAGTTCCCAAAAAAAAATGTCTTTTTTCCTTTGTAAGAAATTACATTTCTTAATAATTTAAAAATTTATGTTACCAATTTATTTTGTATTCAAAATGTCATTTTGTACTTATTAACACACGTTACATGTAATTTTTTTTTAATAATGAAAATGGTTTAAAATTTATTTTTTACTTTTCTTAAAAAATTCTGCTTGAAAATTTATTTTCTATGAAAGGAATTATAATCTATGAAAGAAATTATATTCTGTTAAAAATGTTAGGTTTAAAATATACCTTATAGGAATAAACAATGTTTTGAATACAAAATGTTTTAAAATTTATTTTTTAAATATAAAGTGTTTTAAAATTTATTTTTTAAATATAAAGTGTTCAAAATTTATTTATAAATATCAAATGTACAAAATTTATTTATAAAATAATTAAAATGTATTTTTCTAACATTCATAACTGTTCGAAAATTCTACTTGTAAAAAAAAATTGCTTTAAGATTTAATTTTTTAAAATTAAAATGTAAAATAAAAATGTGCTTTTAAAATGTTTAAATTATTTTTTTTCCTGTTTAAGAAGAATTAATTTTCTATCATTACAAATTTTTTTACTCCTTTTTTGTTTTAAAATAGTTTTTTCTATCTACTTGTAAAATTTTGTCTTAAAAAAAAGTTTCTAATATTCAAAAAACGATTGAAAATTTTCTTTTTTTTTTTTAAAAACGTTTGAAATGTATCTTTAAAATATTACGCGAGCCACCCGCGCCCGCCGCACGCGCACGCGAAAGCACGGGAGATAAAATTAATTTTATTTTCTAAAGTTTTTAAAATTTTAGTTCGTAAAATAAAACGGAACACACTAATACTATATTTCCAATGTGAATTTTATTTTATTCAATAAGTAATCCAAGATTTTCTTTTTGCATACATACGTTTAACCTTCTTTGGTACAATAGTATTAGTACTTTGAAGCAATTTTTTGTTGACAATGTAATTTGTAGGCATATGCATTTCTTTTAAAGCAGCATAAAACTCTTTGAATCCTGTAGGTGATCGTTTTTTGTTCCGAAGCAAATCTGATATTAAGATAACAATATTAGAACGAGGTAAACGTTGATCTTTGTAGACAATTTCTCCCTCTGGGGTCCAAGATAAAATAGAATGCTTATCTCTCAAGAACTCGAGAATGTCTTTGGCAGTTTGTTGATATCGAACCGGAGCAGCTTTTAAAATTCTTGAGGTCAAAATGTCTTCTGGTTCATTTTTTTTTCACCGTTTCTTCGACCGCTTCTTGTTGAGGATGATGAATTTTCACAAATTTTTGAAGAACTTGTAAATATTGATTCGCCTTTTCACTTTCAGATACATCTTTATTCCGAAGAATATCTTGCATTTGTTTATCTAAATCGGACAGTTTATCAACTAAATCTATTCGATCTTCGGGTACTAAAATCATTTTTTTACTGAACTCCATGGATGAGAGAACCAATCAGAGAAATTGCCACGGGTAATAGTACAGAAAGAAATCCGTCACCTCTCTGAACTAAAAGCTGTCGCTTCTTATATATAGGCACTTTCCTATCGGAAAGTTTTCTCAAACTTCTTTTATAGGGAACTAAACGATTCTTTTGATTTTTAGTCAAATGTACATTTCCTTTCAGAACATTCAAAGCACATTCACATAAAGATTTAATTACACTATTTGGACATTTTTTCAAAAGGATACCCTTTGTTTTAGCTTTAGCAATCAATTTTAAGTGTTCTAAATGCTCGTGTGTACAAGCCGACATATTGCAATAAAGTGATGTGTCTTGTCGCATGCAACAGACTTTATATAGTTTCTAAAAATTTTCCATAGGCTTTGACTTTATAAACGGCACAATGAGTAAAATTCTTTTCGTGTGAAAAAGGGCACAACGCGTCACAAGATGGCAACTCGTTGACTTTCGGGCATTCAAAATCATCTAAATTGAATATTTCTCGACCCGATAGAAAATGAAAGAATTTTTTCTTCTCCAATCCCTTCACGTAAATATAGGGAAACATTTCAAATATTACATCTATCACACAGCGGAAAAACTCGTAAGGTAATTCACCACTTTCCCATTTCAATTTATGTAGATTTTTGATTACCCAAGAATAAGTTAATCGTTTTTGTCTAGATAACCGATCGAAAGAATGCGGTGGTTTGAATAGCCACCTTCCGCGGAAACTGTCATCGTTGACGGCATAGACAGCAAGTTCTTTTACGATGAAAAGTTCCGAAGTAAGATGAAATCCTTCAAAATCTATGACAGCAGAGGCCATGGAGTTTTCAAGACTTACTGATTATCGAGGTTGGTACACATAGTATTTATCACCTGGAAAAAGACCACTGAGCAAGCGCATTGAATCGTCCGTATCGGGTTTAAGGTCAATTAAAAGGTAACTGAAGGGTTTAGAAGTAGCATCCTCGTAGACTTCTCTGAAGAATTTTGTTTTCCCAGGATACAACTGTTTCCCCATATGCATCACTTGTGATTTGTCTCGTGGATTTTTCAACAAAAACATGTAATGAGCATTTAGAGAAATGTCACGAATTCCCTTATAAAATACATTTTGCACTATAAAAATAACACTCAAATTACGATGGTGACTTCCCTTGGTAAATAGTTTCGTTAATTTGGTATCACCTGTAAGTTCCGACATAAGATAATCGATTACGATTAAAGCATTAGACAAACTGTTTATATTAGAAGGTAAGCCATCATAAAATTCGATGCCTTTCATTTCACTATAAAGAGATTGATAGGTACCATAGCACCATATAATTTGGGGAGGAAAATGATAAATCATTTTAAAATCTATTAACTTTTTAATCAGTTGTGTCTTTCCACAACCAGTAGAACCTGCCACGATCATCGTGAAAGGATGTTTTAACTTTAACGGTTCCATTATAACTAAAAGAAAACTGTATGTAAAAGTGTATTTATACAAGAAAATTGTCATAAGAGTAAGATATTTTTTCCACACACAAAAAGCTATAAATACAAAAAGAAGGTAAACACAAATTTTTCTTTATTGTTTAAAAATCATTCTTAAACCATAACGTTTTTTTACAAACTGATACAATCGAAAATCATTCTTTTGACACTGACGCAAATTGTTTATAATTGAATATATGGAATCTCCTTGACTTCTATTGAGAATAAAATAAATACAATACGCTCCGCATACGTTATATGTGGGACTTTGAAATGCATTTGAATTCCAGCATACTGTAGAGTAGTTTAAAACCAAGTCTCGAAATGGTAGTCCATAATATTCTGGTGGATGTCCGTAGGAGTCGAAAAACTCGAGACGATTGTTTTCGTGATAGAAAGCCTCGACCAATCATCGATTGAACATGTTCGATAGCCTTTCGAGCCATGCCTCTACCTGCTTCTTCACTTCGCTTTTTTGCAGCTGTTTTGAAATCTTCTCCGGATAATACATCACTAACTACTCTCGTTCCGGTCCTCAGAGCTTCTTTTCCTACAACCTTTCACCAAGAAGGGTAAAGCAGCCCTAAACAATCGACGAAAAATCCCTCCCAATGCATAGCCTTTTTGAAATGACACACCTTCATAATATGGAACTCCAGACCCCGAATGATTCGTGTAATGGTCTTCAAACTTTTTTGTACAACACACGTAGGGTACTTTCATGATGTGACTCATTTCCTTAACATATAGTAAATGATTTCTATTCTTTGATGTACTGCGTATTTATAGTATGCGGAAATGCAGAACAACAATCACTTTACCTCTTTCGAAAGGCACTAGAGCACCTGAGTTAAGACGAATTTCGATTTCAATAGTGTGAAAAGATTGACGAATAATGGGAACGTAGTGAGGTCTATCGTAATGAGCACTCACAACATCACCGTCGGTTCTAGATATTCGGACAATTCTTAAAAGAGGAGCTTCTACGTGACCTACCACCACAGTTTGTACAATATCGCTGTAAACGTAAAAAAAGGGAAATGCTGCCTGTGGATCGGCTACGAAAGAACTTTCTTCAGTCCCGCTCACGAGCTGAGAACGAAATCCTAACACGTCGCACAAACCTTCATGCAGAATCACTTTCGCATTGTTTTGAGTTTTTATTTTCACTCGTTTATTATTAGCATTGAATTTAAAGGAAATTTTGCCTTCGTGTGAAGGAAGTAACATAGATTTTAAAATTTCGGGAACCGATTCGTAATAACCGGGGGGCAACTTTCTTGTTACTAACTTTCCGTCTCCTAAATCAAACCCAAATATATTATTATTTTCATTTATGTTATACCAAGTATGCGGATAAATTATTTCGGCCAATCCGACTTCCCACTTGCCGTCTAAAAGAATGGGTGTAGGTAGTTGCGTAACGAAACTTGAAATTTTGTTATTTGGAAAATAATGCAGAGAACTGTCGGACGGTAGTGTCACATAGAAAAACATGTTTTGCTAATGAATGATACCCGGTTTGCAAAGTGTATTTATAGCATTTTCACATCACTGACCCACTTGTTAAATTTTTCTCGATATCCTAGGAATTTCACAAAATATTCTAATTTTTCCTTTCTTTTTCTTTTCTTTAAAACTTTTTCCACTGGGTAATAACCGGAATCTGTAACCTTTTGTATTTCCTTTTCGTAAAAAATGCCTTCGATAACCTCGCCTTTGAGATCTTTCAACAAATAAACGATAGGATTTCTGGGTATAACTTTGTAGATTGTAAATATTTCCATAGACCAATTATTTTCGTAACCTTTCTCAAATCTCCCTTTCCATCTACTGATACGCACTTTATCATTTATTTTAAACATGGGCTGTTTGACATTTGGTTCGCTCAAGTCGGCATACAGGTTTTGCCATACTTTGGCTTGATTATCAATGCTTACGTTCAAAGGCTCCATCTTAATGCTTCGGTGCCACGTCTGATTATAACTAGATATAAGTTTATATATTACATCTAAGTACTTTCGAGTATTGTACTCTGTGAAATATTTCGTCATTTTAGACATCAAAGTTCTATGAAAACGTTCGACAATGCTGGCTTTCGTTTCATTATTAGTAGTAGAGAAGTGAACATTCATTTTCTTAAAATAATTTTGTACAGTTTTATTTTTGAATTCTGTTCCTTTGTCCGTTTGCAGTGATATGGGTTTCCGTTCTCTAAAAATTTTTTCGAAACCTTTCAGTATGCTATGACTCGTTTTATCTCTTAAGGGTATTGCCCACGCATATTTTGAAAACACATCAATACATGTTAAAAGATATTTATAAACATTATTATACTGACTTAAACATTGCAAGTCTAATAGATCTGCCTGAAACTGTTCATCTATTTCCCCTACTATGACACGATTCCTCTTAAACTTTCGTCTTGCGGTTTTATGTAAAGTATAAGAATCTTTAGTTTCTAACCATTGTTTGATATCTTTCTTTTTAACACGATTTCCTAAAGCTCTATACAATGCATTTACACCTCCAAAACTTGCAGGTTTTTCAAGATTTTTATACATATATTCGATAGACATTCCTGTATATGCGCGTTACCTAGTACAATCATGCAATGAAATGAAAAGGAACGTTCATGTACTTATATACAAACAAAATAAAAAAATGCACGTAAAACAGAAGAATAAAAAAATCAAATTAATTCAGATTGAAATATATTCATTCAGTTCATTCAAATGAAAAAAGTAGATAAAATAATAATATCCAATTCAACAACTTTGCGCGGAAAAGAATCATTTATTCAAAATACATTTATTCTAACTCGTATAAAAATCTTTAAATTTATCTTCAGTAAAAATACTTTTAATGTATCGATTAAAAAAATACTTTTAATTAATTTATTCCAATTATATATTTAGCTATTCTGCTAATCCTTCTATATATCCTATTCTATATATCCTTATTTACATTCATTTACCTAGAATAGCACTTGTATACCAACACAACGAGCTTATCGTTCCGTAAATAACAATCCCAAAGATAAAGGGGTGGGGGCCCTTATCAGTACGGTAGGTACACATGATAACCTTATCAGTATATCCAGCCCAAAGTGGCAAGGGGGGCGGGAAGGAGTATGACGTCACTTCCGTCCCGCGTACTACGCTGCTTACTACTGACATATCTAATTGAAAAAATTACTACTCCCGGTGGGACTCTTTCTCTAAGGGTGGGAACGGTTGGGTGCCAGTGTGGCACCCGCCAGACCCGGACTTCTTCTTGTGCCATCACTAGATTCAATTATTAAACACTACGACATAATAATTAACGAGACACTAGAAGAATCGTTACGAAATTTATTAACACATATTTACTATGACAACAACTCACTATGCTCTCCCAGGGAATATTTCTATTAACCTCATTTCAACCCACCAATAGTAATCTAACAGACTCTTACCACTATTCCTTCCTCGATTGCAACTCAGACTCTGGATCAAGTGTTGAAAACAGCGGTAAATAAACTTCTTTCAACAATGTTTAATTTAACCTTCTAATTCAACCTCTCTTTCCACTCCTCCTTCCGCGTATCTATAACTTCAACTTCAGCTTCACTTCTC
This sequence comes from Nephila pilipes, assembly GCA_019974015.1. Taxonomy (NCBI): domain Eukaryota; kingdom Metazoa; phylum Arthropoda; class Arachnida; order Araneae; family Nephilidae; genus Nephila; species Nephila pilipes. Next base: position 19,871 of record BMAW01048706.1, read on the forward strand.
CTTCAGCCTCTCTCTCGCTACTTTCATTCGGAGTTCATATATTTCCTATCTCATCCTTTTCACTTCATTTCTACCTGCTTTACATAATCACGTTTAATTTTTGGTTGGACAAAGGTTGTTTAGCAAAAGTAATCAATCTCAATTAAAAGTCCCCAAGGTTAGTGAAGAGAAACCGCGAATATCCCAATGTCACATACTGAAATTTTTGAACATTTGCAAGTGATTTATTCCAAGCAGAATAGCTAAATATATATCCTTAAAATGTAATCTATCGGTCTATTTTCCACATAATTGAGGAATGTTTAAGCGGGAAAGCTTAAAACTGTTTTTAATACAGTCCACTGTGTTTACAGAAGAAGAATTCAAATTTGATGAAATATTCAACGCAACAATAGCGCTCTGATATTTTGCTTTAATATCAAAATACTTGTCTCCGGAATGTGTCGATTTTCGACTGTTGATTATGCAGCATCATGATAATCAAAATCTTTAGATATTCACTCATGGACAAAAAAATTCACCGCACCAAGAAATAATTGCGGGATCGTAACGAAATTTGGCATGAAGGTACATGTCGGGAAGATATGCAAATTATTAGAAATGCAACGTGATTGCACCCTACGTATAGCCGGTAGAGGGTGTTTAACGTCGTTCTCCGTGAAGTATAAAACAGGTACCCAAAGCTTGTTTGAGAGTGTTGAATCGTTTACTAAGGAAGAGATGAGGTAGACATGCCATTACGCCGTTTTCGAAGACAATATGAGCCGCTGTCGCAGTTTGAGAGGGGAGAATCATTGGCATGATGGAAGCTGGGTGGTCAGCTAGGCGAGTAGCTCGTCAATTAGGACGCTCTGATTGTGTTGTGAGGAGGTGTTGGGACCAGTGGATCCGAGAGATGTCATTTACACGAAGACCAGGCTCAAGACGCCCTCGACAGACCAGTCATCAAGAAGACCGCCACATCGTAAGAAATGCACACGTACAGCCAACTGCTTCATCGACCGCCATCCAGGCACAGGTAGCACCTTCACTAGTGGCCCCTGTGTCTCCTCGAACCATACGAAGCGCCTGGTAGAAGGACATTTGGGATCACGGCGCCCATTACGTGTGCTGCCCTTGACGCCCACCCATCGCCGCCTCCGTTTGGAGTGGTGCCGCGCACGAGGAAACTGGACCGCAGCGGAATGAAACCAGGTCGTCTTTAGCGACGAATCCAGATTCAGTCTCAGCAGTGGTGACAATCGTGTTCGTGTGTGGAGACCTCTTGGTGAACGCCTAAATTCTGCCTATGCTTTAAAGCGACACACTGCTCCCACAGCCGGTGTGATGGTATGGGGTGCCATTGCCTACAATAAACGGTTACCCCTAATATTGATCCATGGTACCATGACAGCCCAGCGTTATGTCCATGCCATCCGGCAACCACATGTGTTGCCACTCATGCAACGGATCCCAGGAGCCATTTTTCAACAAGTCAATGCTCCGCCTCACACGGCAAGGGTGTCACAAGACTGTCTCCGCACTGTTACTACCCTTCCTTGGCCTGCCCGATCCCCAGATTTGTCTCCAATCGAGCATATCTCGGATCATTTGGGACAGCGAATTGGGTATCCCACGTGTTTGTTTGAACTAGAGGCAAGGTTACAGCAAATACGGAACGAAATGTCTCAAGACATCATACAAAACTTGTATGCCTCAATGCCCGGTCGTATTGCATCGTGCATTCGCGCTACAGGGGGTTCAACAGGGTATTAAATCCTCCGTTCTTTCGCCTTTTTCTCTGAAATAAATGATTCTTTTTCTTTGATTTTCTAATCATTTACTTATATTAAAGTAGCCATTTCGTTTGTAAAATTTCGTTTCATTTTGACGACTCCTTCTTGGTGCGCTAATTTGTTTGTTCATGAGTGTATTATCTAGACTTTCAATCCGTGAAAGTAATTCGAATTTATTTAAATGTTCTGAAAAAGTGTTAATAATACGTATGAGTTAATTTCGCTGGACCTTGCAGTCTCCTAACATTAGCTAACTCCATCACAATAAAAAGGTAAATAATAAAGATAAAAATGACTTATCTTGCATAAACAGACGATATGGGCCTCAAAGGAGGAACCAAATAGTCAACTTAAGACTTAACAAACTTTGTATAAGAAACAAGAAATGTATTCGATTAACAACAGCCAGCAGCTTAGAGCGGTGAACACTAGTGAGTATCTTCCGCCAAAACGTTCCCGCTCAAAACAAAACAAAGACGATGCAATGGAGCTAAAGATTAATACTAAGAAGATGGCGAGAAAGAAGAAATATTTATTTTACACAAAACAAGTGTTAATAAAGATTAGGCAGAAACTGAACATATACTTTAATTAAACATAATAAAAGATAGTTAATAATGATTTGGTTTGGTTAGTTTTATTAACTTCACACTCAAAGTAACACGATGGCTGTTGTTGAGGACCTCGTAAGTTTGAACATGTTTCAAGTAACGAGGAGGACATCTGAGCTAGTTTTCTAAATTTAATACTACACCAATGGGAGGATTTTGAACCACGAAAGATTTATAGCGCATTATTCTGGCTACACGATAGGTGTTTAGTGGTGTCAATGCTTGAAACTGCGACTCGACGAAAATCGCGAATTCGCTACTATGACAACTAGACTACTGCTGTCATGATAATTAATAATGGAAATACAATTGTTCTAAATATAAGATAAGTACTAAATAAATGGCACGCTAGCATGGTACATGACAATGTAATTATATTATGTGAAATATATTTAATAAAATAAAAGAAATTGAACATAAGCATAAGTGTGAAACACAAATAAAAATAATTAATTGCAATAATAATAATAATAATAATAGAAAAACACCGAGCCAAATAAGGAGAAACGAATATACTTGGTGTGACTGTTAAAAAATTAGATTGACGCTGTGAAATATTTTATTTTGATACCAAACATATATATTTATTTTCACCTTCAATATACACCCTTTTCTCTTTCTTTACAACACTCCACGCGAATCTTGCATCTTTAGAAACAGTGCTGGACGTCTTCTTCTGACAGCTCCTTCAGGATGCTAGCCGCTTTCTCTTTCCCAGCTTTAACGGCTCAAATCTTGTTCCTATTAATACTGATTTCACCTTAGGTAGCAGATAGAAGTCGCATGGCGCAATATACGGTGAATAAGGTGGGTGGTCTGACACTGTGATACTGTACATTACCCAGAAATCTCTTAACACACAATGCAGAATGACTTATCCTTCCACATTCAGGTAGTTTTTGTTTTATCTTTCACAGAGCTCAGCAAGAGTGTGAAGATTGTAATCTTTATTTATTGCTTGACCTTAAGGAACCCAGTAAGGGTCCTGAAGTTGTAGTGTCATAAATATCAAAAGAAACAATCATCGTTGATTTGAATTTTGATTGATTATTCGAGCTGTTTTTGCTCTCGCTCAAAATAGGCTTTTACAGTGTTTGGATTGGCGCTTTGTTTTAGAATCATACGTAAAAAATGACGATTTGTCTTACTTTATTATCCTTTCCAATAAGTTTGGGTCAAATTCAATGGCAATTAGCCCTCTGTGGCTCAGTATTCCACGGAAGGGAACACCTTAATTAATTCACTTCTCGAAATCATTAAATTCATCAATAAATGGATAAAAATGGGTTTCCTTTTACCTGTCTACTTAATAAGAGATGATAGTTTCATTCAAAACAGTCCATAATTTTCAAATGCAATACTTAATGCAAAATCTTATATTTTCAAGGAATTTTGTCTATTTTTTTTCACGTACCAAAAATGATTGCTTGATAAGAAATTTCTATGTTAATTTGTTGGCTATAGAGTCAACTATTTATTTTAAATTATTTTAATTTTTTATATCAAAAGCACACGTAGCATCGTTGAATAATATGGGGTGTTCCCTAAGAGGGAACACTGCGACTCTAGCAGTTTGCATGTTATGCAAGGGAACGCGATAACACACAGAACATCTAGTTTCTGTTTTTCTAAGCGTGGTATAACATAGTTTTACTAAAATATCTAGGTAGTGGGAAGGAGCACAGAGTTTAAGTATTTTTTTTTACTTTCAAATGCATTCGTATTTAACAAGGCATTTCTACCTTATCACATATACCAAGCATATATTAAACACATACCGATTAAAGGTACTCGTAGAAGATGGGCATTCGGTAGCACGAAAGCAAAGCCCTGCAAAACTATGTGAAAATCCTGCAATATTGATTTGTGTTTCTTCCAAAAGAGTGTGACGTGCTTCCAAAAATATTATGAATTTAAAAAAATAGACCTATTTGTAAATATATTTGTATATAAGACTCATTTATATAGAACTCTAAACATTTATTAATCATATAATATATATAACCAAGATATACAGTGTTTTTCATTCATATGCGGAAGCTTTGACGCATTTTCGCGTTTCACTGCACGAGGCGCATAGCCGCACTCATGAGAGTTCTAGTGGAGCAGAAATCGTGCTCAGGGACCACACACGGAATCAAAACGGTAAGTGCAATCTTTACAAAAAATTATCTGCCTATTTTCTTAAGCTTAAGCAGATTGCCTACATTTTTTTGATAAACTTTAAATTTTAAAGAGAAGTACGCCGCAAAAGGTTAAAGTCTCAGTACAAACAATTTGCTTACAACACTCAAATACACGTGAGTGGTGTATAAATGCAGTTTCTTCGATAAGAAATAAGTTTCAGTAGTGGTATGTCCAAATTCCATGTAAATGTTTACAACTGTTCATTGCTATATCATTTTTATCACTCTTATCATTTTTTCCTGCGAAATAAAGAATGTCCAATGTGAAAGGAAGACTACAGCTATAGGGATTTGTTTACAGACCCTGCATTCATAAGAAAAGGTTTGAAGCTAAACAACTGCCTGTCGTTGGTGTTAGGTGCATGCATACTTCTCCTGTAGAAGAGTCAGTCTCATTATTTAATATCTTCTCCTCGTACAGAATTATATTGATGATGAAAAATTCAGTTATATTAACCGAATCTCATACCAGAATAGGGCTTGGTGGAAGAACACGTAAAAATAGACCTATTTGTAAATATACTATAAAGAATTGCAAGGTGAACACAAAAGTATTACACGTATGAAGTTATACATACATACATAAGATGGTTGACGAACGTCAGCGAGTCATCGCTTTTGCTCAGAATGTAGGAATAAGTGGTGAATGAAAAGTTCAGCAGATGGTGCCCCTCGGAGAGATGAAGTAGTTCGAATCAATGAATGAAGAAAAATAAATCAGAGGAGTACCCGTGATACCATTTCAGTATCAACACATTGTGAGTTAGATGTAACCAATATGAAATACAAATGGAGATGTTATAATCCTTACGAGAAGTGAAGTATTATTATACAAATAATGAGAATCACTATGGAGATTTTACAAGAAGAGATCATTTGGTTGTCTTGTAGGCGAAATTGAATTTTGAATGAGGATTGGTAAAAATAGTTTGAGCTCTGATAATTTCATTATTGTGATTTAAGATGGAGGTGAAAACATTTCGCGACAGCTTGGTGATGTAGTCTTCAATGGAATGAATATATAAGTCGTTATGGATAACTAAGTTTCTGATGTACCGGGGGAATTAGTCATAATTCTTAGGATCTTATTTTGCATTACTTGCACTTATGAAGTTATATTTGAATTTTTATAATGAGTATCAATTGGAAAATAGTGATATTGTGGAATCATATTAATCAGTTCGGAGTTAAACTCAAGTTGTCAAATGGATCTAATAGTACTTCATTCACATAGGGATGGCAAATATAAGTGCACAATGGTGCATAAGGATCACTTAACATAATTTGCAGTCTACTTCTGGCAAGTATTGCAGTTTATAGAAAAAAGAGCAGTTTTTTAACGGGAAAACTTACTTAAGCTTCTATAAAGCCACTGGCGAACAAACGTTTGGAATATCGTCCAATGATTTCCACTGCGCGTGAAAAATAAATCGATGACAAATTAAAAAGTCTACGCTCTGCTTTCCCAACGCAAAATCAACTAAAGCTTCGTTTCATGAGCCTGAGATATTAATTAATTAAACAAAAATAATGTAACTGTATTATGCAAATTTTGTGTACATTTTTAATCAATAGTAATAGTGATATAGACTGTTCACTTTGCTAAACTTACAGGAAAATACTTTACTCTCCCACTGATTTGCGAAACAACTTTTAGGTGATTTAAAATTTTCTCGCAGAAGTACGCATTAAAAAAAAAAGTGATATTTCATCGTTATAGAAATAAATATAAGTTTACCTCCCAAATAATACAATTTTGTTAACAATTCAGATTGTTTCAAATTTAATTAGTGTTCACTTTTAACGTATTTCATAGCAGGCCAACAGTGGACCCATCATTGAAGAAAAAAAAAATTTTTTTGAGGGTGATACAACTTCCAGACCGGATTTCGAAACATTTTTAACTCGTTTTTTTTCCCTTTCGCATTTGAATGTGCTCGTTGACGATAGGAATTTGCTTTTAGAGTATAATTTAAATTGATCGAAACACACAAGATGAATTTTACTCACATAAAATGGAGATAAATGGTTTGCAATTTCTTCTAGGATATTTAGTTTTTGAATTATTCTAAATATATAATTCTTTAAGAAACATTAAAATCTTTTTTTGCCTTTTCTAAAAATTGCAATTTTAATTTTTTTTTACTCATAAAAATCCCATTTCTTAAAAAAAGTTTTTCATGTATAGAAATAATATTTTACCACAATGTTCAGTAAATTTTAAGTATTAAAATTACTTTTAGTATTTTTAATTCAGCTTTTAAGTATATAAATATTTAATTTGGAGCTATTTTTTTTTTTAAAATGTGATGCATATTTCTTGTAAAATCATGTCGTGTTCATAAGTTTTTGTATAACTCAGCAAGTTTAAGAGATAACTGCATTTATCTGTTTCACGACACAGATATGTGTATATTAAACATATTATTGAAACACAAAGTGATATATATTTATTAAAATTTGCTTATGAACTTAAAAGTTAATGTTAAAATTTTTACTAAATTTAAAATACATGAGTTCCAATTTTGAAAAATACAAAAAAGTTCATTAAAATGAATTTCGAATTTACAATTTTATATAGACACTAGTACGTAAAATCATAAGTGTTTCACAATTTTTTTTTTTTTTTTTTGAAGAAAAAAGTTTTCCTAATGTAAGCATTAAGGTTCTTTAAGGACATTTTGTTTTATTTAAGCATTTGATAGAAAATGCTAGTAATTTTTTCTTATGTGTCATTGAACTTTATATTGTTTGTAACTGTACATATTATACTGTACATTCTTGTACATTTTTATATATTTTATAGGGAAAAAGACATCTAGATAATTGAATTTTCGGTCTAATAAAAATATATAGCTGTTTTTAGATATAATTTGTAAAATAGAATAAGTTTGTAGATGAATATTATTTTTACATATTGTGAATATATATTTTGGAATGAACTAAGTCATATATTTTTGTCTCTTTACGGTTTAAATAGCAAATCGCAAGGTATTTTGCTTTTAGGCTTATATTGAATATGAAAAAATCCTTGGCTATTCAAAAGTGAGGTGGTTTATTTTGAAATCAGCACACATACACACGCACATATAGAGTGCAGTTTGAAATTGTATGAACCGTTTCGGTCTTGTTATTTAAATTTGGAAAAATACCTTACACTTGGAAATTAACATCCCCTTTACATAGATCAAAACTTACGCTTTGCTTTCTCCGCAACCAGGCGTCATTTTTCTACAAAAAAACCCAAATAATAAAATATGATAACATTTCGGCTGCAGTAATTTTCATTGCAATATAGAATGAGATATGAGGATTTATTCGTACCGTTGATACTGCAGCGACTCTCTTCAACAACAACGCCAGAAAAAAAAAAGCCTTACTTTACTAGCCAGATGAGACGCCTTTTCAGCCTAATTGGTTAGAGCGCAGCAAAAAGCGACCGGTCAACTTTTCTTCAGACCCACTGAAACAGAGTTCGAAACAGCAGTGATATTCAAGGTCAAAAACTACTCTTTTACCCTTCAAGGGGCAAGGCGTAGAATAACATCCCCTGATGCCTCGGAAGACACGCACGATAAAATAGAAGAGAATAAATTAACAATTTTGTAAGGTTACAATCTTGGGATCAAGGATACATTTCGTAAATTTAAAATTGTTTACAAATTTGTTATAAAAAAGTTGAAGAAATGTCTGTCAACTGCACTGTACTAAAGTGTTTTGATTCTGCTGTTTTGAAAGACAAAATTAAAAGGGAAGAAGTTTCACTCGCAGTCGAATTTGTAATAATTGATATGAAAGATGTAGTTATCGAAGACAATTTTCCGTTAAAAGATATGTTTGAAAATGTAAACCCAACTCTTTTTACATGATCTTTTTTTACACGATTTTGAAATAACATGGTTCACCTATATACTTTTTACATAAATTTTTTGTTCCAACATGAATCCTCCCAATTTTTTTTACAAATATTCAAATGCTATTTTTAGAGTCTTATACCATCTCTTTGATCCAGCCACTCGATCAGGATGTTATAGCAGCAATTAAAATATACAAAACTGCTGCTACTTTCAGATGAGTGCTCGGACAAACCATAACATAACGGTGGCGTTCCTGGTATTGTTCGATCTTGCACACATATTAAAAAATAAAGCTCCCTGCGTTGATCCAAGAACTGTACACTGCATGAGACCTCACATGGGTAGTGAATTCTACACAGGATCGGATATATCTTACGAGAATTTCCGATACGCAATACCAGATTTTTTTTATAAATTTATAATAATACAGAAAATTACTGCTAGTATAAATCAAATATCGTAGGTGATTTTTAAAATTTTTCTGTGACTTTAAAAGTTATGGATTTTACAAAGTTTAGTATTCAAATATTTTGTCATATAATTTCATGTATTGCCTTTAGAAAATAAAACATAAGTATTACACATAGCTTGATTCATTCAAGAGATATTATTTTTAATTTTAAGAGATTAAGTAGCTTCTGGTTAAGCGATTCAGTTATAGTTCCTTTTAAAACAAACACAACTAAAGGGGTTCTTGAAATAAAAAAAAAAAACTATCCCCATTTCTACTACATCTATCGTAATCAATTGTCTTATTCATTTTGATGAAACAAAAATGATTCCCAAAGATTAATTGATTTTCCTGATGCTTAATGCTGTTGCTGCAAACACAATCAAAGAACACACCAAAACACAGATTAGTGAAATTGAAATTTACTAGATAATCATAACGCATACGATATGTCTAAAATTATAAGAGAAACTCTATGCTCAGTTCTTCATTATTCAATTCACCAGCCATTGTTCCTATTTTATTACGTATGAGACTCTAATTTAAAATATGTAAGAACAAACTATTATATATTATTTATCAATGAACGATATCTCTCTCGATACCTATTTAATGTTTGGTTTCTAAATTAAGATCAGCTAATAAGGTCTCGTTTACCAGTTCGTCCATCCTAATTCATACAAGACGATTCTTATCTTAATACTTTAACTAGAATTCGATATAATTGACAGTTGTTTTTAAGATGCTTCTATCTAAAAATAAATATGTATCAGAAAGTGGTTATCCTCTATATCTTTTCTTTTCCTTTACGTCTATTTCATTTTCTTTCAATTCTGTCATTAAATACAATTAACTTCTCTTCTATCTTTATCTAAATTATCTAAACAAGTATCATTTGGGTTTAGAAGATATTGTAATTTTATACTATTGTATTTTCGATAAAGTCTCCAGGGTTAGGGAAGAGAAAATCGCGAGTAGCCCAACGTTTCTATCCCGTATTATACTATTGTTCTATCTCTAAGAATTCTTTGTTGTACGAATCCAAGTTATATGATATAAAGTGCTTGTGGAAAAGTTATTTTGTCTCTAAAAATAGAAAATTATATAATTGAAAATACGTAAAATTTTTTTTAGTTAAGTAGTTTTTTGAAAACTATCACGTATTAAAATGTACATTAAATAACATTTATTCGTGACAAACGATACTTTTTCTCTTTTCGAGCTAATCCAAAATCTTTAATTTTCGTTCCAGCGACAACAATTATCTTTTAGAGTATAATTATTTCTTTTCCGTTCAGACATAGTACAGCGATAAAAACCACTCATCTTGAAAGTGTAAATTGTAATAACCATTTCTGGAAAGTTTGAATAATTACACATTCAAAAACACAAAGTTTTAAAATACGCCACACTAAAAAAGTGGTTTTCAAATTCTACTAAATTTCATAATTATGCAGTTAAATCTGGTATAAGACTTACGTTTGAAGGAAATTTTTATTCAAATGTATCTTGAGTTCCCTTTAAAACTTCATTCCGCACGAGGATTCCCTTCTTTTCGAGCACATTGCTCTCAAAAACTTTTCTCCTTCCAGAGTTCTAGAGTGATGTGTTGAGTGAGAGGGTTCCTAAGACTCCAATTGGATAACCGTGAAATCGTGTTGTAGATGTAAGGTTCGTGAGTTTCTTTCATCCTAATGAAGAGTCCCTCGAGAAAAGGACACCGAGTCATACACAATGACTTATCATACAAGACGCGGCTATTAAATTACGAGACACTGTACAATACTGTATTTTAATGTTAAAGATATTCACTTATTATCACCTTGAATATACACCCCCTCCTCTATCCCTTCAACACCCGATGGGAATCTTTCATTGTTCGAAAAAGCGCAGTAAGTCTTCTGTCAGCTTTTTTAGGACGCTTTCACTTTCAACGGACTCAAATTTTGATCATTTTAACGTAAATTTCTTTTTAGGAAACAAATAGACTGTCGCATGGCACAAAATCTGGAGAATAAGACGGATGGTCTAACACTGGGTTGCTGTACTTGGCCTAGAAACCTCTTGACAGACAATGCCGAATGACTTGTCCTTCCACCATTCCAGTTTTTATTTCCTTATTCGAAATTCAGGAAGGATATTGAAGGTAAAACAGTTGATTAATGGAACCCAGTGAAGTTACTTCATCTTCAGGAACCCAGTAAAGAAAAACAATCTTATGAATATAGAAAAAATCAATCATCATTGATTCGAATTTAGTTTTCCTCAAACGAGCTTTTTTGGCTCTCGTTGAAGATGGGCTCTTCCATTACATGGATTAGCGCTTCATTTCGGAATCATAAGTAAAAATCAACGATTCGTCACACGTTATTATCATTTTCAATAAGTTTGGGACATTTTCACTTTCATGCAAAGTGTCAGTACAAACATTTTTACGAACTTCTTTTTGTTCAAACGTGGGAATTTTAGGTACTATTTTTGCACATACTTTTTGCATGTAACAATTGTTATGTAAAATTTGTCCTACGAATTCATTGTCGATTCCTACAGTCTCAGTAATCCCATGAATACTTAACCGGCGATCAGAACGAGCCCAATTACTCATTTTTTTTCGACAATATCAAGCGTTTTTGACGTGGAAAGGTGACCCTGGCCTGAATCATCTTCAAAGTTTCCTCAACCATCTTGAAAACGCATAAACCCCTCAAAAACACGCACACGTGATAAACATTCATTGTCATACATTTTCCAAGTTTCATGGGAAATTTTACAATAATATGTTACGTTCTTATCATTTTCCGGTGAAACAAAATAATAGCTAATGCAAACGAAGTCGAATATGTTCATGGAAATGAGAAGCACTACATTCGAAAGAGAAGGCTTCACGCTTAACAGCTTTCGTTTACTGGCGTTTGGCACATGCGTACTTCTTCTCTGGTAGTGTCAGTATCCTTATTTAATATCCACTCCTCGTATGTACTCATTTAAGTTCCTTCTTATTAATTTATAGAGAGGATTTGAAATCTAAAGGAATATATGTTACATATCGCTAAAAAAGTAAAACAATGCTTGATGACTCAACTATCATTTTTTGCAACGAAATCTCTCAACGGTTTGATTCCTATATTTTGCCTCAAAATCTTTACATTTGTTATCCGTTTCATGGATTAAGTTTAAACGCTACAGTAGAATACTAGTATAGCAAACTTTTAAAAATAAATATCGCATTTCCTTATTCTTGTCACCTAAATGTAAGTAATAAAAAGTAAAAAATGTAATGTAATAATTAAATTTAAGTAAATTACACTAAATATAAGCTATGCACGTATATATAGCATATACATAATACATATAAAATCTTATAAATTTTTCTACTTAAATATTTTGCACCGATGAAAGTAATTTCTACTAAAATGTGAACTCTTATTGAAAGATTAGAATGCAAACATTTATAACTAGCAAGCGGATTTTTTGAATTAATAATGATTTAATTTATTTCATCGTTTCAGCAAACATAAATTGTAACACCACCACAAAAGCACTGAAATTTATAATGGTAATTCGAATGTGACACTTCCAATCAATAGATTCATTTATAAAATGTTTTTACGTTTAAAACATCGGTACTAAAAGTAATTTATGTACATATGTAACCATGAATAGTTTTATCAACTTTAATACAATTAATTGCCAATGATCAGTATACCGCATTCTTCACTTTCAAAAGTATCATATTCACTCTCATCAAAAAATGTGCAATTTTTAAAAAATCAAATTCTTATGAATATATTTATTCGAAAAATGAATATATTCTTAGTCTTTTCTTTCTGATTTCCCCTTGATGTGACCGGCGTTCGTCGTGAATCCTGCCAAGAAATTCTGTTCGAAATTTTCTTCTGTTTCCGTGTCTTACTAGTTCTCGTGATAATATATTCCATGCATTCAGGAGTAAATAATAATTCAGGTTTTTGTTTCTTCATCATTACTCTAACATCTCGATTATTGAAAGTCTTTTGTCGTCCAATTCAATATTTATTCATCAAGTTTTTAATTAATTCCTTGTAGCAATTTGTACAGTAGAACAACTTTTCAACAACCTTTTTTTCAATTCAAGAGGAAAAGTTTTTTTTCTAATTTCTCCTTAATTATCAAATTTGAACAACAATACACAAAATTTCCTTTTTTCGAATTATTTTTGCAGGAACAAATAACATAAATTGATTAACGCATACAAAAGGTTTACTCTTCAGTAATGACGTGCAATGTTGTTCCGTTCATGCTTAAATCAGAAAAACATTGTGATATTTTACAAAAGCTCCTGATAAGCAAAAGTTGTGCAATGAGAATTTTATAGTTTTCTGCTTGTTCTGGAGAAATAATTAGGTTTTTATCACCTGCGTTTGTAAAATATGTTTAACTTATTTTCAACATTACGGTGGCCATAGTCCCGAACTGTCTATCTGCGTAGGATCTGCGCTCTTTCCTTTGAGTCCTGGTGCCATGCAATACCCATCGCGAGCTTGATGCACATTGAATACTTCTTGAAGATAGCCTAGTGGTCATGGCTGTGGACTCGGGGCTGGGGGCTTTCGTCGAGTCGCAGGCTCGAGTCTTGATGCCACTAGAGACCTGTAGTGTAGCTAGGGCTGAGGCATATTAAATCTTTCGGATCCCAAAGTCATCCCGTTGGCGTGGCGTGGAAATTGGGAGAGAGAAGTGCTGGTTCAGGTGTCGTCCTTGTCACTTGACCGAGGTCTCTCACCAATAGCCCTCGAGTTGCTTCCAGTGAGACATTAATGAAACCAAATCAGACGAATGAAATATTTGATGCCCCTGTGACGGGTTTAACTCGAAATAAATAATCTTCATTCTTTAAAATTTAATTTATTATCACACGACGTCAAAGAATAGCACAAGACGGATATTACAGAACACATAAAACATTTAGAATAGTTAAGATAAACATTTCACTACTGAATCCCACACACACTCAACACAAGACAAAAAACACTCAATCATACACACTCAACGAAGAAAACTACATCACAGTTCTATACTTATCTGCTACACTCAACGTTCCTTTCTGGTCCTAACGGAACGGATTGGCGCCAATCTTCAGAAACTTGTTTCTACCAGCCATAAACGGTTATAGCCACATCACAGCAGTATCGAGAGGCGGCTTTGTGCTGCCAGCTATTCGAAGATTCGTTAATTACGTGATGGAAGTCTTTACACCCCACGTCCTCCCTTTGGAGTGGCGCTGTCGTGAGAGATGTTAGCTTAGAATCATCCTTGACACTTCACCGAGGTTCAGAGTGACGACATCCATTTGCCAAAAGCCGTCGTGTTCTTTCAAAGAGCGTCGCTCATGATTGTTGGTCACATTGGGAGCGAAAAGTTCAATCCTTTAAGTGTAATTGGTAGTGAAATCGAGAACATCCGGGCACTCTTTTTTGGCAATCTATTTGAGTGACTGGTGGAACACCGGTCTTACGCGAAGCAATCGAAAAGGGACTGATTTTTTTTTTATTTTTCCTACATAACAACCGTTTCATTTCTATAACGTCTCGTTATAATGATTAAAACTAAATCATTATTTTTTTTTAAATTCGTTAAAGAATTTGCACATAGTAATTTTAGCATATTATACTTTTCCATGAAGTATCTAGTGGAGTCGTGAAAAAAAATTGAAACCTCCTAACTAAATTTGCTATTCGCATCAAAGCTCGAAACAATTAAAATCACTCTTGAGGCTTAACAGGAATTAAATCATGAGGCTCACAGATTTTAATAAATTTTAACTTCATAAATATTTTAAATTAACTTCTAAAATATAAAGTTTCTTGTTTTCATTAATACTTCTTTTGACAATAATTATATATATTTAATCATTCATATTTTTCATAACATTGGTACTTCTTTAAAAAAAATTTCGTTTTTAGAATTAAAAAAAAAAATGCCACTTTATTAGCATTAACCGAGTTTAAAAGAAACGCGTTTTCATATTTGAATGTTTGAGTCACAAATTTAACTTTTTAGTTTTCAAACCTTCTTAACTCAAAATTTTTCCAGTAGAATTTTACGAAATTTGGAATTTAAACTAACTTTACGAATTCCGTTTCCAAGCACATGGAAACGGAAATCAAACAAAAATCAATTCTATATTAAATATCCTATTTTTTTCCATTAACATTAAATTATTACATTTTAATCTTATATTCAAATATTAAAACTGTTATGTCTATTTTATTTTTTTTTAATACTAAGAAATAAAGTTTTGTTTAAAATTTATTTTCAAAAGCTTAAAATATTATGCTTTAAATTTTTCTATACAAGTATGTTCGAAAAAAATTATATTTTTATGGTTATGTATAATATTATAAAGATTATATATAAGATCCGCCGAATCCAACAATGATCCAACAATGGGATGCTGCACTTGGCTAGGAGAATCTTGTCATGTAATGCGGAATGACTTGTCCTTCATCTTGTCCATGCACTTTTTTCCTCATCAAGCAAGCAAGCTCAGCATTATTACCTTCACGTTCAGAAAGAATGTGAAAGTTGCATTGTTGATAAATAGTTTGACTTTTCGGAACGCAGTAAAGGTGCGAATTGAATTAAATGAATATCGATAAAAATAAACAATCATCATTGCTTTGAATTTTGATTTGCTCATTCGAGCTTTTTTGTCTCTCGGTGAAGATAGGCTTCATTCTCTTCTCGGCCATCTCAAAAATTCTTAAGCCACTCAAAAACACTTGAACTCGAAAAGCATTCATTGGAATGCACTTCTTTCTATAAATCATAAGTTTCAGTAGCAGTTTCTTTCCAAGTTTCACACACACACAAGTGAAATTTCACAACAAATCTTTGCTATATTGTTACATTTATTATTTTCTAGCGAAAGGAAGTGATAACTAATGCGAACAAAGTCTACTTCTGTGCGGATATGTTCATAGAAACGAGAGGAACTGCATTCGAAAAAGAAGATTTCACGCTAAATAGCTGTCGGTCAATGGCGTTTGGCGCAAACGTACTCTTTTTGTAGCAGCGTCAATATCATTATTTAATAGCCACAACTTTCATCATGCGCTCCATATTAGCAATGAATGGTTGAGATATCATCTAGAGCATTTACTAAATTATTTAATGAATTTTAATTATCCACTTATAGCAGAAATCGAGATCTGTTTTCTCCCATTCTGAACCCTATAATTATCTTTAAAACTGTAATAAAATACTTATTTTAGTAGTACAAGAAATCATTTTATTTTATTTACTTATTTATGTTTATTTTGACTTATGACTGTTTCCTGCGTATTAATTCGCAGTAAATAATTAATTTTTATCCATGTTTTTCATACTGAAAGAGTTTAAATAAAGTTCAAATATTTTAAGTAGATTTACGAACATATTTCGAAACATATTCAACCCCTAAGTATCAGTGGTAGTAATGAAGAAATGAAACTTATTCACTATTTAGAAGTTTACAAGTAATACAAAAAATGCGAAGTACCAAGTTGAAAAGCATAATAATCTTTAAGCAAAATCGAAAAAAACGCTATTTGGGGAACAATTAATGAGGAACATGCGAGCTCATTAAGTTAAGCTTATTTCCACAACACAAAGAATTCAAAATAAAGAAACGATATTTTTAAAGATTATTTTTTCTTTTAATTCACAATTAAAAGTTAAAAAAATCTGTATTATGTCCTATTCAAGTAGAGGTTGTTTTTAATAAGAATAAATCTTTTCATTTCGGATACTACTTTTTCCCAGAAACACTTAATCCTTTATTACTTGTAATGAGAATAAATCCTTCTTAATTATGACGAAGGTAACGCAGCAGTTTTTCTAGTGTGTACTCATATACTTTCAAAATAATTGATTGCAATGAAAATTAAATGAACGAGATTTATTCCTAAAAATAAGTAAATCTTATACAGAAAAAAAAAATGGTTTGTATGTAGACGGTGAGTGGAATAATGATTCTATTTCTTGAGTTCTTGAGTATTATTCTTTCTCCACTCCATAATTATGAATGTTAAATGACATATTTTATTTATACCAAACTATTATAAAATGCAAATTAAAAGCTTTAAAATCAAATTTAAAATATGTATTTAAACTAAAAATCTACAAAGTTACAAAGTCTGTTATTAGCGGCAGTGTCTGTGTGTGTGTGTGTGTGTGTGTGTGTGTGTGTGTGTGTGTGTGTGTGTGTGTGTGTGTGTGTGTGTGTGTGTGTGTGTGATTTCTCAAGTTGCATGTTTAATTCTTGACATCCGGCTGCACAAAACTTAAGATTACGTTGAAATAAGTAAGCAAATGTTGCTTCATATCAAATTTCAAGCCCTCACTAATTAAATCGGCTGTTAATTGCTGAACTTCATCTTCGACTTCGTCATTATCGACTTCTTTATTATCATAACCTGTTTTAAATTCGATCAAACTGTCCTCATCCAAAGTGCTTTGTAGCATCAATTCTTCGATGTCAGCCGCTTGTATGATGTAAAAACCTCCGCCACCAATTGCATTTCATAGATTTACAGTTTCAGAACACGCAGCTGATTTTTGTACTACGAAACTTGCACTTTTCATGCATGCTGCAAAGTTTTTTTTCCCAACAAGCATTTAAGGTAGATTGGCGCAACTGTTTGATGACGAAACAAGTCTGTGTAATACTTTCCATAACCTTAAACTTCCTCCATGCTTCCTCACCAGTCAAATTTGTTTCATCCGCTGAACCTAAAAAACAATAATAAAAAAAAAAAACTACGCACCAAGAAGGAGATGTTCGATAGGGGAAAAAATTGGCGGATATGAACATTATGTACAAAAGAGAAAATGATTAAAATTTCAGAAAAATTGAATAATTTATTTCAGAGTTACATAGTTACAAAATAACGAGCTCAATATCATGAAGAACGAGCTCAGAAAGTAAGGCATTAGGTGGTAAGAACAGCATTTGAATATTTGGTAAAAGTTATGGGGAGATTCCGATGAGAACAAAAACATTCGAGTAAAAAGTATTTAGGTGAACCACGTTATTTCAAAATCGTGTAAAAAAAGACCAAGTAAAAAAAGAGTTGGGTATATATATATATATGTGTGTGTGTGTGTGTGTATTTGTGTGTATGTTTGCGTACAATGACAATTATTTAAACATCCATTGTTTACAAATTATTAAAGATATTATAGAACTTTTTAATATATAAGTATTAAATCAACGGTTATAAAAAAGAAAATTAATAGTATATAATTTTGTACATAAAGTTTCCAAGAATGATTTTTTTTAATAAACGCGAGATTATTTCCAATTAAAAATATTACGGTTAAAAAGTTTTTCAAAATAACAAAAAAATAGGTAGATATGTTTTTTAATCATGAAAAGATTAACGATATGAAGATTGAAACAAAATGTACACAATATAGAGATTTTATTAATGAACAGGATAAAAACGTGTCATTACTGGTGATTTGTGAGTAGTACAGAATAGAATATCAAGAGATTTATATTTAATAAGTGATGTTATTACTTATTATGTTGACAAAGTATTAAATAGTTATGCGATGTTTTGTGAATATTATTAAAATTTAATCATTAATAAACACCTAGAAGATAATAATGACTATTTAAAAAATAAATTTAGTTATAATGAAATAATCAATTGAGTTACAACTCTATATGAAAAATAGGTTAATCAATTAATAAAATTAAATTTCCTCGGATACATTAATTACTCCAAAATTTCAAAAAATGTTGTTAAATTTTAAATTGCCACATTAAGAAATACAATAATTATAGTAAAATCAAATAAAATATTTTGTACAAAAATATTACAAAATTATATTAAAAAGGTTAGAAAAAACTACTATCATTTAAAAGATTTCTGATATTATTAAGAAACTAAAAGGCAGAAATATATCTACAATTCTCAGTCATGATCTTGAAAACCTCTTAAATGCAAAAGATATAAATGATCTAGTTCTAGTATTTTATTTTATAAGGATTATAATAAAAAAGAACTCATTGCTTACTATAAATTTAAATATTTAATTAGTATTGCACTTAGAGAAAAAAACATCAATTAAAAATAATAAAAAATTAACCAAATTAGGGGAATTCCACATGGAAAACCAGAATGTAAAAGATTGATTGCTATTTGTTTACCATTTTTTGAACATAAACTGGTGTTCAAAATTAAGAGAATTTTCCGATTTGGTCTATTATTTTTAGAACTACTGCACAGGTTCTAATGAAATTTGATTTGTACATAGAGTAGATATTATACAAAAAATTAACCATTCAACAGTTACAATACACACACATGATCGTGCGTAACACTCATCGTAGTCGCAAGATATGAAACAGCAGTAGCAGAAGAGAACAAAAAATGTGTTAATAGGGAGTATGGTCCCCTCTTACAAATATACATGTCTCGCACCATGATTTTCTTTTGGAAATAAAGGAGTTTATGAGTTCCTGTGGCAATTGGTCCCACTCGTTTAGCAACGCTGTTTTCATGTCTTTGATGGTTCTCGGAGGAGGCTTGCGAATTACAATTGTCCTATCCAGAGCGTCCCAGGCATGCTCTATAGGATTGCTGTCTGTAGATCTGTCTGGCCAATCCATGTGGCGAATATCCTCCCTTTCCCGAAATTCATCGATTAGATGAGCTCTATGTGGGTATACATGAATGTAAATATCTCCCGAATATCTTTATACTTCATTTTCCGAATCGACATTTTGAAAACCTAAACAAAAATTTCATTTCCAGTGAAACATTTCGACAAGAGGTGGAAAAGAGCAACTATGGCTATTCTCGTCGAAATTTTTCAAAATCAATTCCTCAGCATTTTATCTGAATTGTGAAAAGCGAAGAAAGAATATAAATTAGCTGGAATCACGATGTAATGAAGACAAATGGAACTTGAAACCCGAAATTTAAAATCTTAAAAAAGAAATACTTTCAAAATAATCGGATATGAAACGAATTCAAAAGGAACGAGACGAATGGATCGAAAAACATTGCAATCAGGTGTTAAAATCGAAAAAATCGGACAATCAAAGTCATAATACAATTGATGATAACATGATATAAATATTATTGTAACAATTTATTTCATAGTCTCGTAATGTATTTAAAAAAAATTAATAACAATATTTTGTGTAATGTACTCTGATTTTACTTGTTACAGTTTTTAAGATTCATATTTATATTACTCTTATATATAAATCACTAGAATCTCAATTATAAAATTTAACTGAAATTGTTCATTTTGTCATATAATAAATTTGAAAATTCTCTACCTAGTTTAGTTGTTTATTAAGATTATTTTTCCAAGAAACTGTTAATTTTAAATTATTATTATCATTAACCTAACAGATGAAAAAATTCTAGTTTGGTTAATTTTCATCTTAAATAAAAAAATTATTTCAAAATCCATAGAGAAACTGATAAAATATAAATCTGGAGACAAGATTTTTTTACACAAATCTTGAAATGGGACTTGATATTATTTTAAATTACAACAATTAACAAACCGAGGTTACACAAGATTTAATTCGACCAACCTAGGTTGGATAAAATAAAACTTTAAAAAACTGACTTTTCAGAAAAATTATTTTAATGAATTATATATATTTTTCTTCTGAAAAGTTGTATTTTTTAAAATAAAAAAATGTGAAACAAGTTTTTTTATTTATACATATTTTTATTCAAGCAATTTTATCATTTTCATATACAAAAAAATTTGTTTTTGTGTACACATTGTCATTGTCATGAATGGTATTTCTTATCCACATGTAATCTTTACATTTTAAACAATTTTGACATTTCATTATGTTTTGTACAATAGAGTTTATTGTATCGATAAAAAATGTATTATCGTCTAGATATTTGTCTTTTGTGATTATGTACGGATATTTGTCATTGATAAATAGAATTATTGGTTCGAATTTGGTTTTTGTGAATCGAATATCTTTATCTCTCTTTGAAGAATCTTGAGGTACTATTTTAATTTCATTTTCTTCCGGAAGAGGTTCATTGGAATGTTGAGGTGTTGTTTTAATTTCAGTCTCGTCTGGAAAAGATTCTTCGGAATCTTGTGGAATTTCAGTGTCGTCCGGAAGAAATACGTCGTCAGGATCGGGAGTCAATAAAAATCAAATACCTTTTAGAGATAATTGTACGTTCATCGAGTTTACGTAATACACGTGTACTTTTTTATATGTCATGTTTGAGGGTGATTGAGAATAGTCTCATAATTGAATTTGGATGAAAACAGTAATTTTCTAGATTCTACTTGACGAAACGACTTTTCAAAA
Source organism: Nephila pilipes (assembly GCA_019974015.1). Classification (NCBI taxonomy): domain Eukaryota; kingdom Metazoa; phylum Arthropoda; class Arachnida; order Araneae; family Nephilidae; genus Nephila; species Nephila pilipes. Next base: position 41,085 of record BMAW01048706.1, read on the forward strand.
CAGTTGGTCGAGTGAGAAAGTCGAAGCAGCAAATCGTACACTTAGGAAAAATTAATTAATTGAGCATTTTTTACAATAGTATTTCAGTATTTCACGTCATTTGAATCAACATCACCAATTGGGCATAATTCTTTTCAGAGGTAGATTCATTTTCAACATGCCAGAGATATTTCTGTTATCTAAATTAAATCCGATTTCACATGCTTTAAAAAATACTTTTCCGGCAGTAATGACTCCATTAAAATAAAAAGTTTCATAACGTAATTTAAAGAAAAACATTTTATTTACTATAGAAACTGGTCAAACTGGAGAGAAAGAGAGAGTCTAAACGATATCGCAAAGACAGACTCGCTTATATATACACGCGTGAAACGAGAAAAAAAATTCTCAATATTGAAATAAATAATTTAAACGTACAATATAGAATTAATATTTAAACATACAATATTGAATTAATATTTAAACATACAATATTGAATTAATGTTCATAAAATTAAAATTTCAATATAAATATTTTACTACATCATGTATTGTTATTAAATCGTGCATTCCGAAACAGTTCCATATTCATTCTCATCACTACCGTAATAATAATGTTTGCTATTTGAAGCGAGGCTCCTCTGGAAGTCAGGATCGAATTATGTTTCTAAATGTATAAATTGCGCATTTAGCAATCCAACATTTCAGACCTCTTTTGATATAAATCACAGCTATAAAGACAAGGTTTGCCTTACTGTCAAGATGCAGAAGGATTTTACTTGTTCTTAAACTGACTTCGGTCTTCAGATCTGCGAACCTCTGGTTGACCCCAAATCATTTGCATCTCCAGACCTTAATAGTATCACCTCCGAGCTCGAATGAGACACTATGCTTATCCCATATTCTTTTTTTAATTTTAGTAATTCTTTAAATTCCGTTTCCCAGTACAATTCAATTTCTTTTTGCAACAGCTGCAGCACAGTTTGTTTCAATAAAGTTATTTACACTGAATGTTTCGATTTAACTGATCACGCGAAAAGTGTTTTACTTAAATTTAAGAAACACCTTTGTGAATTTATTAATAAATGAATATTTTCTCCACATTATGATTCTGATATTATGTTAAATGGATTTTCTATTTGGTGAGTTTCGAATACTTATGGTCACATCTGATAGAGGATTCGCATTTGGGTCTATGGCGTTAATAATATCTGGGAAATTTATTTTTTCGTTTTGACTTACGATAAAATTTCTGACGCACCGGAATTGGATGTTGCTTTGGTAGTTTATTCAGGTTAGAGTCACCCAGATATTTCTTTAATTTCTAACAACATCCTTTATTTGGTACAATAGTGGAAAGGTTTGAATCCTGAGCGATCGCCGGTTTTTCACTGAGCATCTGTGATGGTATTAAAACACTCCGTAATTTTTTTAAAAAATTAAATATTTTAGTATTAATTGGAGATGTACAGGGTACTGAACTGACGACATACTCCGAATTTCCCTCTCTTGCCGCGTTGGGACTGATACCCTGGTAAGTTCATCTTGTCACGTTGAGTTGGATGCTTCCTACTGGAATATTATCGGAATGGGACCACCCACTATCTTATCTTTAGAATTTCTTTCTGCATTAATATTTACGTATCGATAAGCTAGTTGTACTCATAAGCAAGATAAATTAAAAGTTTTTTTATACAAGTTTAATAAGATGGAAAAAATATATTTTGAATAATTTAATTAAAAGTTTTTTTACACAAGCTAAATTAAAAGGAATGAATATATATTGGATAAATTATATGGAAATTCTTATTTTTCCATTCAAAGTTTTTAGATGATTGGAGTAGGTTGTGAAATTGTAAAGAATTATTTAATATACTTTTTTTCATTTTAATTTACTGAATTGATGCATTTTGAATAAATTAATTTAAACCAAATTTTAATCGTAAAATCTTATTCCATTTTAGGAAAAGTTACCTCTACCTGATTGTATTATTTAATTGAAGTTTAAAAATATTCTTCTGTATGTATTGTTTGATAATAAAATGATTATTATTTTCACAACTGAAAAGAAACTCTTCTTAAAACAGTGTTTTCGAATGCGATTTGTGAACTTTACTTTCTTGCATAAAGATTGTTATTGTACATCTAAACATTTTTTTTTTTATAAAACTCTAAGAAATACACTTGAAATGAAAATAAATTTAATATCTTTTTCTCACTTATGAGTGTAATTATATTTTATAAAACTTCAGTATCTTGTACTAATTTAATTCGAAACACTGTTTTCTATTTTTATTTTCTGATGCACAGAAAAAAATTAAGTATAATTAAAAAATAAAATATTAAGCAATTTTAATATTAGAAAATAAATTTAAGAAAAAAATAATTTTTCTTAATGTTAGAAACAAATTAAATAAAACTGTTTTAATTATTAAAAATTTTTAAGAAAAATATATTTTATAAGTTAAAAATACATATTAAACCATAATATTTCTTATATAAATAGAAAATAGTTTTGTTTAATAATATTTCGTAAGTAGAAAAAAAAACTAAGACTCCAAACTTTTTTATGCGAGGAAAATATTTTTTTAAATAATATTTTGTGAGTAGAAATAAAATTAAAGCTTCAAACATTTTCATTACTAGAGAATAATTTTTTAATCTAATAATTTTTAAAAAGTTCTTAAAAATAACACCGTTAAGTAATTATTTCAGACTAACACAGGAATAAATATAAAAAAATTATTTTTAAAGCATAACTTTAAAATAATCTACAATTCTAAAGAGAGGTAAAAAATAAGTAATTTGGACTTTTCGGGAGGGGACAGGTATGGGCAAGGTACAAAAGTTAAACGCCATTTTCATTTTTTCTGAAAGTTAAGATTATTCTCGCATCTTTCAACTGATTTCTCTGGGGCAATTCGTGATGGCAGTTCTGATCCGTAGGATACATCAGCAACATGCTTCTGTGTTCCAAATGTACACAGACATTTTCGTAACCTATTCTCTTAAACGCTAAATATTGAAATTTTTAAATTAAACAAATCAATATAATTTATTCAGAATATATTAATTTAATTAATTCCTCTAAATAAATTAAATAATACCCAAACCCGCAAGAAAAGGAGCCTAGTATTAAGTTTTTGTTTCAATTTATTCAGATATTAGAGAGTTACACTAATTTAAATTGCGCAAAAACTTTTAATATATCTTGTGTACAAACACAAGGAGCTTATGCATATGTAAATAACATTCCAGTAAGATTAAATGCGTGGCCCAAATGAAAAGCAAAATTGACTTTAAAAATATGCATTGTGTAGTATCTCAAAGTTAACCGTAAAACTAACTCAGATAACAGATTTTTCATAGGGTTTCATTGTAAATAATAAAAGAAATAATTCGAATTAAAAACCAACGTTTTTAAAAACAACGTTTTTATATGGCGGCAAAGTTTATTAAAAAAATTATTGAAATATTAGTTAAAACTGGATGCAAATATCTAAATATTGCATTGTTAGGCAAGTAAGAACAGTTCCCAAAATTTCAGAGCTCTAGCTTGCTGGGAAGTTGGTTAAATTAACGATAGAAAACTTGATGACACAGTGATACACACACAGACAGATACACACCAAGTGAAATACATAAAAACGTTAAAACTAACTAAAATTAATTAATTCATCCGGTAAATTAAATGAATGGAATGCATTTTTACCCAACCACCCTTGGCGACAAGAATTACTTAGCGATATTTTGCTAAATGAGGCTACCCTGTTCCGTTTTACGGACTTAAGTTAAACAAAAAATAAAATAATAATAATAATAAATAAAAACCAGCCAAGTTTGGAGCAAATTTTTGAAATCGCGCCAAGTGATTGGGCTAAACTGCATTATTAAAGAAAATATTAATTAAAACTTATCGCAAACGTCTAAATATTGCATTGTTAGGCGAGTACGAACGATTCCCAAAATTTCAAAGCTCTAGCTTGATGGGAAGTTGGTTAAATTAACGATCGAAAATTTGATGACACACACACTCACACACACACACACACCAAGTGAAATTCAGAAAAACGTTGTAAAATTGATTTTGCTTAAAGGCAAATACACATAGTAAACGCTGTTAGAAAAAAAATTACTGAATATTTCTCTTTTTATTATTTTTACTGAACAAATATTGTTAGTCTTGAAGAATACAGTAAACGGAAGAAAAAAAGGTAGGTTTTTAAAAGGCGGTAATTTTTCAAATTACTTGTCTACTTTATCTGCTTATAGTAATTTTCAATCAATTTGTTTCCTTTAAATATGACTATATTCGCCCTCATCTGCACATATTTCCATAATTACATTCAAACAGAGAGATAGTATAATTATTAAATCAAATAACCTTTTTAAATGTTACAGATCTCTTACTTTCAATAATCAATACTGAATAATAGCTAAAGGAAACAGTCTGGTTGATTGTTTATTAACTAAATGCAGCACGAGGTCTAACGCCAACGGATTTCACAATTTTGACCTATAGCTCACTATTTTTCCTCAACATTTATTACATACATGACTGAGATTAATTACTTTTATCAAGAGTTGTTAAAGTAAACCCAAATTTCTTTTTTGCATCAAACTCTGAAGGAAGGTGTTCCCCACAGTTTTGTCTCGAAAGTAATCTCAGATTTAAAAATCAATCTTCGCGGAGAAGCTATTTTCAACCCGTAACACGTTTAATGCTGTTAGCTTCGATAAAGTTCATGCGACTCCCTAATTTAGCTACAAAAATAGTAGGAATGTAACTTAAATTGATTTAAGATGCCTTTTCTACTAAACTTTCATTGTGTCAAAGATATCTCCCCAATTCAATCACTTTCTCGAGCTTCAGAGTCTACTCGAGGGGAAACAAGCGACTCGAGAAAGACGTAATTAGGATTCGCGTCTGGTTCGTTACACGATATGACTCAAATCAATGTCCCACGATCTCCCCTCTAAGTGAAAGAAAAGTAGCTCACATAAAGCTGAGAAAGTTTTTTTCGCCGCTTGATACAATGGATTTAGTTTTCGAATTCAGGCTCGACCAAGTATAGCTACTTGTTGGAGTCTATCATATTTTTGTGTGAATGACGTTTTTATAT
>BMAW01048706.1:46196-69961 GCA_019974015.1 Nephila pilipes
ACAGTTTCTGCATAACTCTCAGCCAGCAAGTTATTCTGCAGGAAATACGGTGCTGAAAAGTATGCTTTATCCCAATTCTGTAAAAAAACTCCATTTCATAGGAACACAAGGAAGACTTGTTTTCTGAAACGACTGCAATTGGCAATACAAAACATGAAAAACAATCCTGTAAATTTTCTATTGTTATTGAAGATGTAATTAACTTGATAAAAGGTATACTTTCAACCATTTGAAATAACTGTCCTCAATAAATAAAAGTCCTCCAAATGTACCAACATTGCCAATATACAAAAGCGGCGAATCATTACTTGGATATTCCCACGGGAGCATTCAAGATTCAAACATGCATGGCAATTCCCTGCTAAAAGTTCTCTGTATTTTTGTCCATATTTTTCCATTTTGTATTACTGCCCTTGAGTGCTTTCCTTTTTACCAATACAAAGTGATCCAAATGCCATTCTGCCAAAACATTTTTCTGCCATCTTTTATAGTAAAACAACTCTAACACTCTTCATAATACATCCGTGATGTATCCACAGTATAGTCTCCAAAGTTTTTACTCAACTCATTTTCTGTTCCCAATAAATCTCAATGTAGTATTTAGCTCTCAGAGGTTTACCTTCTTTAGATAGGTATGGGCATCATGACCTCGAGACACTCTAGCGATTTTTTTTTCCTATGGAAATTACTGTCTTTGATAAATAAAGGTGACGCTTTTCTTAGCGATTCTCTCCAGGAAAGGATGTCCTAGGAATCCTTTTCTGTTTTCGGCCCTCCTTTTGTTGTTTAGCAACCGTAATAGCATATATTTTTTCTTTAACTTCGTGTAAACTCTTCCCATCAGTTTCATATCCTAAAAGTAATACATCTGTGAAAAATTGAAATTTATCCTCGACTTAATTTAATATGATTCATAGAGCATATTGCAAAAAATTGTTTTCACCTAAGCAAGCGAGTATTTAATTTTTCGGAAGCTATAGAGTAATCATCGCAAAAAACGTGTAATCCTTTAATAGAACAAAGTAAATATTCTAAGAATTCCTGACATTAAGCAGTTGTTACAGAAATGACGTATATTAATATGTGTACGTTATGCAATCTTTTTGTTTTTTTAATTGTAAACATTTTACTGATTTTTTGGAAGTGTTAATTTACCAGCTTTGTAAAGGATGTTTCTTAATATTTGACATCAAATTTTAAGAAAACATCTTACACTTTCGATAAATTTTTTCAGTAGAAATTATTAGAATTAGTAGAAAGTATTCAATTCAGAAGAAAGTATTAGAAATTAATCTATTTTGAGATATTTATTGCGCGCAGTTTTATATAATCGCCACCAATTCGAATTTTCCTATTCGGTTTTACAATTATTTCGATGGGTGTATAATTCACATTCCGAAAAATAAGTTTTCAATACAATCTTTAGCTATACTAATATGTGTAACTCAAACTCTATAAGTTCTTTCAATGCATGAGGTATAGTACGATGTATCAAAAATATTGGTTTTATGCCCCCTCCTTTAAATCCAAATCTGCTTCATAATTATTTGAAGTACCTGGCTTTACGTAAAGCTGTAGAACATTCCGATTTAAAGTGCCTTACTTTTACATTTTCTTCTCATTTGAGGAAATTTGTTCATAGAGGATTGCAGGGCATTTCATTTCTGAAAATGCCCTGCCTTTTCAATTTAACCATGTACATCCAATCACATCCTCAAAATCATTCGAAATTTCCATTAACATTGTGCAAATTACTAGTCTTGGTATTACATAGATTTCAAGGTGCCGAAACAACTTGATACTGTTCTTTCTTGGTATACGTGAAATGATGTCGTAGAGAAAATGTCTAAAAAAGGATGCAAACAAAAATTCGTTACAAAGTGTTAGTAAGAGGAAAGGAGATTAAAAAACCAGAATCGCTTTATTAAAAGAGGGGGGGGGGAAGTTGGACGCTGCGTTGGCGTATCTGTTCTTCCAGAAAGGTGGGAGAAAAACTGTTGCGAATGGATCTCTTAGGGTTGCTATGGAAACCTGAAAGGAAAAGGCGTACTTGCTGATGCGTTATGCTATCCGCTGAATTTCGAATTCCTTGTGAGCGTTTCATAAAAAATAAGAATTTAGCGAGAAAGCGAAGAGTTTTATTTTGTTTAATTGGTAGACAAGAAATGTTCGTTTCAGCGGTCACAAAACAGATTTGACAGGCGCATGTGATAATTTACAGGAGATACAGTTTGTAGAAGAGCAAATCTTTCAGCACAATGCAGTTTTTCTCCTGAGGAGACTTTTGATTTTCTTCCAAATTTTATTTGTGAAATTTTCAAAATATTTTCTTGGTCGACCAAATGTGGTGTCTTGTAGTCAGAATCCTTCCAATTTGCGTTTTGATGGATTTTGAAGTTTTTATAGCTTCCATGACGAAAAATGGAAGTTTTTGATTTTTCCGCATTTATTGAAATTACAAACCAGAATTGTAGAATTAAAGAGAAGATATGAAGTTATTTTCTGACTATTTTAGGAAGAAGTGCTTGGCAGTAAATTTCAGTGTCATATGCAAATGTAGAAATATCTGTGCTTGTGTTTTGAGGAATATTATGGGTGTAGATATAAAATAAATTTGGAGATAAATTTTCCTGCCATGTGCAGAACCTTGAATTTTATCAATATTTGAACGTCTCTTGTTGGCTTTAACTGGAAAAGTTTTATTTCTCATGTTTTCTAGAATAATGTTCATCAGGGCAGTCGGAAATTTCTATTGAATCATTTTATTATCACACCGTGTCTTAGCCTCTCTATACGACGCTTTTTGCCCGTCAAGGTCACATGACCAGTCGCTCATTGAAGCCCCGTGTAATTAAGCTAGCAAAAATTTAAAGCTGATGATTGGTGGAAGTATGATCTTAAAATCCATTTTTGGATGAAATTGTGTTATTTTCTTGTATATGTTAATTAAATCTGCTTATAAAAATTTTTCTAAAGAATTTTACAAAAATGTTAAGCCGGATAATCCTGCAATTTATTGGGAGAATAATTTTCAGATTTTGATAAGAGGATAATTGTAGCATGTTACCATATTGAGCGAAGTTATTAAAAAGTAAACTTTTATTCAAACTTTAGTTAAAGTTTGTGATTGGTTTCAAGGGACAAGAATATCTACATCATACTTTATAGAATTACAAAAGGCCACAGTTTTAGGTACTTTCTTTTCATTATCAATTAAGCTTATAGTTTGGTGTAGAGTGATTAGAATCAAAACATTATTTTCTTCTAACAGTGATACACAGTAAAGGTGGAATGATTGTGTTGATAACCACATGTAAAAGAAAGTAGATGCAATGAATAGATTCTTAGTATCTACATTATCGGTGCATCAATTCATATGTGCCTAGAATTTCCCTGCCTTGATTGCTTCATTGTGCCTACAATGCTAGTATTTTTGTCTTAAATTTCCCATCAAAAGCAAAGGAAGTAAAAAAAAAATTATTAGTAATGTCGTTCTTGTCTTTGCCCAAGAATGGATTCAAGAGACGGAAACGATGTACTGTGAAAGTGATAAGTTGTCCGGTTTAGTATCATATTTTCTTAAATATATAGAAGGGCGTTTATAATGTATTTTGATTCTACATCTACGGCAATTCAAAATTTAATGCTAAATTTAAAAGTCTTACTTGATACGTATGGACATCTAGATTTAGACAAAAATAAATGCTCGTCAACTGTTATATTTTCCTTCAGTTGGGAGCAAGAAATCGAGTTTTCAACGAATTGATCCAAAACAGAGGATTTTAGAGCAAATGTATCGTTTTGTAATCTTTGATATCTTGCAGATTTTCTATCAATTCTCAAAAGCCTAAATTCTAAAATTCTAAAAATTTCTTTGAAACTATCCCGTAGCATAGTATCACGAATAAAAGTAGGCTCCCCTTACAAGCGGTAAATGATATCAAAAGTTGTGACGGGCGATAGCGGTCGCAGAGGATTGGAGAAATCAAGACTACTTCAACAAGATAGGTTTTAGTAAGAGAGTATTAGTTCAATAACAGTCAAATAGGTAAATTAATCCATGGGGTCACCAAGAAGAGCAATTAGACTTTATATTACAAAAATTGGTAAATAAATAGTTGTGTGAGACTTGACTGGTGTGTCCTTGCGTAGGTTATTGACTTTTAGAGTTAGTTGTATTTGACTGAGGGATTGCACAAGATTCGGGTAGGAGAAGTGATTCGCTTCAAGAATGCGAAATTCAGTGTGAAGATAGGCAATAAATAATGTTAGATGAAGAACAACTTCAAATAACTTATTTCATAGCGTATCATTGTAAATGATAAGAAAGAAATGGTCCGTAAGAGATAAAAACACTCACAAAAAGTTGTTAGAAAAGAAAAAAAAAATTATTAAATATTTCTGGAATATTTTTATTAAAAATTGCTAATATTGCTAGTCTTCAAAGAATGTAGTGATAGTAAGGAACATTTAATATGGGATTTTGAAAGGCTAAGATAAAGGTCAAGATATGAAAAGTAATAACTATAGAAAACATGGAAAAAATTATTAGAAAAAATATATAACTTGTAATAAGTATATCAACTTATATACAAGTTATATATTTTTCATGTATTAGAATCAAAAAGTATTAGAATTTAATTTTTTCATATTAAAATAAAATTTATTGTATAGTTAAGGAAAAACGAAAAAGAAGAAAATACAAAAGAGAAATTCACATTGTTATATCCGTGTTAGAAAGTATATCACAAACTAGTCATTTTCATTTAAGTTTTGAAGGGTTCATTGTAGATGATAAAAATTTAAATAAGTACAATGATAACCCTAAATAATATAGCCTGACTGAGATTTTTAATTTTATTTCCGATTCATAAAACTATGCTAAATTTAATAATCAACTGTATTAGGAAATAAAAAAAACGAATTAACTTACTCTTCATTACTATAATTATGATCAGTAACACAAGTAAGGAAACAGTACAAATGTTATTTCTAAAAACATAATAAGCATATAGTAAGAAAAATTCAAATATTAAGAATTTATAAGACAAAGTTTCAAAAATAACAAATTTTTGGGAAAACAATTTATTATTTGCAAAGTTTTCTAAAATGACAAAATATAGAGTAGTAATGTTTATGTAAGATAAGGTAAAACGTTCACAACGTATATCAAAAACTTATAGAAAAAACAGTTTTCTCTTCAGATGTAAAAATAATAATTATGTTGATACCTTACATTTTATCCCAAACCAGCTAATAATTATCATTATCGTTCAAAGTTTAAATAAGTTGTTACCTGCATCAAAAAAAATATACACAAAGAAACTTGGAACTACTCGTATAGTGAGTAGAAGATTATTAGTTTCAAAGAATGTAGTCAGAAGTATTAGGTACAAAGATATTTAAATTTATTTCTTAGTTATATAAAACTTCTTCTATTAAAAGGAGTATTGTATAGATTCTAATTTTATATTCAAATATTAAACATACAAATAATTTGTCAATAAACTTACTGTTTATCAATGCAATTATTCCATAATTTAAAGATTTTTATATGAAAGGACTAAAACTAATTTATTCAGAATGTATTGGTTCAGTTAATTAATTGAACTAAATGAATTGCTGTTGATAACTGTTGAGTCAACTATAGTAATATAAGAAAAATAAATATATCGAATATTTCCAGAATTTATAAAACAATATTGTTAGTCTTAAGAAATTTAAGAAAAGAATGAAAAGGGCTTCAAAAAGCTAAATGAAAGGGGGGAAATAATAACAATTAAATAATTAATCATTAAAGAAAAAATAATAAGTAAAAAATCTCGGAGAAAAAATTTGCTGCCAAATAATTTTAAAAAATTAAAACTTTTTGAATATTATACTATATTCATTAAATACTTTTCTAAAAATGTTGAGATATGAAGGAATTAATTTTATGTAAGAAGACAAAGTTCATATAAGGCATTCAAAGCGGTGTTTTAAAAGGAGGGTTTTTTTTCAAAAAAAAATAACAATTTATTACCATACATTGTATATCCTCGAGATGTTTGAAAAAATAGATAGGTATCTTAATTGTTCTGAATCTAAAGTTTTAAAGCACTACTTAATAATCCTCAATCAGGAATAGGTTACTGTGTAAAACTGGGTAAGAATTTAAAATTAAAATTCGCTTCCAGTTAATTTATTCAAATTATATTCCTTCAGTCAATGGAAATGAGAAAAAGTACATTGAATAATAATCTTTAGTCCTATAGCCTGTCGTATCAAAATAAAAGAAAAATTCTTCTAATTTTTTTCAGATAAAAATAGTTCAATTAATAAAACAAAAAAGCGCAAATAAATGTACCAGAAATTTCATTTAATGTATTTTTACTTTAGTAAACTATTGCTATTCCTTTAAGCAACTTTACATGGAATAATAAGAACTTGCAAATAAAATTTGCATTTAATTTTTTCAGATTATATTCATTCCATCTTATTGAACTTGTGTAGTCTTATAATTTATCTTGCGTCTCCCAACTAGTTTATAGTTTATATGTATGTAAATAACCTTTCAGTTAGAAATCAAAATCTGAAAATACGCATTATAGCTTGGCTAGGTAGATAGCGACCCAATTTTAATTTTGAATGTAAAATTTTAGTAGGGTTTCGTTTATTGTTTTGGGTTGGATTACTTAAACAAATTCTTAAATAATCTTGTAGTACTTTTGTATCATTTTTTGAAAAATATATATTACAATCACATTTTGAAGAACTCATATTTAACACCACTCTCTTCACCAAAATTATATATCTCCCTCATTTTTTAAAAAGAAAATTATTCTAGAAACTTGATTCTTAATTTCCAACGAAAAATTGATTGTAATTTTGATTTCGTTTCTTATTTTCCTCCAACAGCAGCCCGAATCATTCAAAAACCCTTGGTTTCATATTATAAAACCAAGGAAGTAATTTATTAAAGAAAACATCTTTATTGAATATTTTATTAACTCATATTCACGCATATTTCTATTTTTCCAGAAGGATCAAAAGTTCTTAACTATAGGAAAGTACAATACACTCTCAACATGTACATTTTTTGCACGACATTACTTATACTTGTAAGATAATGCTTGCTAAATATACTTTTAGTTTGAAAAGTAAATACCTAGGAAACACCATTTCAGGCATTAAAACATTTATGACTAAATAGGTACGCATAAAACATTAATTTATACATTTGGTGCAAGTAAAATTCCTTTAGGATTTCGAGCCTTATTTTCACTTTGAAATATTTTAAAGCATTAAGAAATCAATAATAATATCTTTTAAAAATGTCTAACAATATTTCCACTGTTTCAAAAGATGTTTCCTAGAGAATGAATACATTATACAAACAGCTATAGATTACGACTCAAAATGCTTAAAATTTAATTGGACACTTACATATATTTTCAAGTATACATAGCAGCTATTTATATATAAGTTTACTTCAAAACTCATAATTGATAAAAATGACTTATTACTGCTAAATACATCAAATGATTCAATTTATAGGAAGAAATATTATATAAGTCATACACTAGGTTTCTACATAATAATCTTGACGCATTTTAATATATTCGCGATACTTTTGCATCGACTTTAGTATTAAGATGTTTAGAATCATAGTTTTATGAATCGCTTACAGAAATGATTGATGATGCCATGTCTTATGAGTAAATTTTTTCATCATTAATCTGAAACCTTACAGTGCAGTTACATCAGTAGCAAAACTTTTAAGTAAATTTTCAGAAAAATGAAGTATCCACAAATGATTATTTTTATTTCAAAACAGCAGAAACAATTTTGAATCTGTGCGACTTTCAAGTCATAATCATATCGAAAAAGTATTTAAAAAAAATAATCTTAAGAAAATGATTATCATAAATTAAAAAAGGATAGCCATTGTAAAGTACTAAGTCCCTAGTCGAAAAAAGAAAGCTCATAAGATAAATAATAAATAATTACTCATTTTTTCAATGACAACAAAACTAGGTTCTATTTCATATATTTTAGGTTCTTTGTGTCTATGAAGTAATAGGTATGTTGAGAGTTTTAGCTGAATTTATTGATTATCTATTGATTTTGAAAAATTTTGCGTAAGTTGATATCGAAAAAAGAGAAAAAAGAGCAATAAAAAATGGGAGAAGAATGTACAACTGCTTAAATATCATTTTAGGAAAGTCTCTCATCCAAAATTTTCAGTAACATATGTCATTTCTCAGAACAGTTAAGTCACATATTGGTTGCATACATCCGAAATGAACAGATGTCGAACTAATGAATACAAAGTGAGAGAAGAATATATATATATTTAAACAACAATAATGTACAAAATATTCTATGCAACACGCAATATACGATACGTAGAGAATATTCTTAAAAACTGATGATATATTCTAATATCTATTTATGTCGTCTTCTAACACAATTGGAAATACACTACAAAATAAAACTTTAATTTAACAAACTTCTGAAAATGTCTGATTTCAAAAAAGTTTCAAGTATTATAGACATACCATAAATTCACAGATAACATAGAAACTAAATTTTTCGTTGAAAAATGTTTTCAATCTTATTAATCTGCGATGCAGGGAACAATATTTTTTGAATTACATGCTTTGAACATAATCTTGCTGCAAAAGCATAGAATGTTGAACGAATTTTAGTAAGTCAAATCCAAAAGTTATACTTCCAAAGAAAACATTTAATGACTACAATCGCACTAAAGAGCATAACGAAGATTACAACTGGCTTAAAAACGCTCACACAATAATAAAAATATAGTTCGAATAATCATAATTCGAATTTTTCAAGTTCTGATGGCTTTAAAATTTATCACTCTTTTTTTTCATATAACTTCAACAAACGTCAAAGAGATCCCAACTAAAGTCAATTTTATAGAAACCATTCTTTCATGAAATTTGAGAAATTAATTCAAACTTGCTTTATACCTTCGCCGGATTCTTTATATTTATTTTATCTGAAATATAAAATTAAGTATACAGTATACTTTGACTACATATAATCTTACAAAATAAAAAAAAAATTATACATTTTTGACAGCTAAATATATATTTAGATTTTTTCAATTGAAAGCAAGCCATTAAAATTATCTGAATTTTATGACATCGTGCAACTCGAAAGCATGATGACTCTCCGTCACAGTCACATTTTTCAAGCTGATATTTCCTATCACCTCTGGGTCGAAATACTCGTTGATTTTACTGAAACTCTTCGATGAGTGGATGACACACAATGCCCTGCTGAGACTTGATCTTCTTCTGATGATCAAATACTTCTTGGAACACACTCCATAACCTTAATCACGAAAGCCGTTTTGCATTTTTCTCTGGAATCAGTGTTTTCTTCAGTATTTGTACAGTCCTGAGGTTGGTCTGGTAATGATCTTTTGAAGAAGAATGACATCTTTCTGCATAGGGTTGTCAGTTTTTTCGCAAGCTCATTCTTGAACTGTCTTTTGGATAGTCCGTACACGAATGGATCACTCACTGATGCCAACTTGCAGATCTAGCCTGGAAACATGGATTTGAAAGGCGTCAACAAAGATCGGTAGGTGAACACCCTTATAGTTCCATCACAGCATAAGGCATCCAGCTGGCAGTCCCAATGAAAATAAGAATGGCAGAGATTCTGATCAACCTCATCTCTAAGCATCTTTTATTTTCAACATTCCTGTCTGGAATGTTGATATCTTCCGCAAAAAGAGTTTCTTGTTCTCCCGATGTCTCCGAAATTCTACACCAAAACCATAAGAGGACATTGGGACCTAATTAGGATTGAAAGTTCCATTTCATAAGGAATAAAAACTGTGCCATAATCTTTACAAAATAATAAAAATCTTTGTGTGCAAATCAGAATTTTAAGAACGTGCATAGCAAACTTGTGATCGAAATTAAATTAGAATTTCAAAGAAATTAATTAATTGTGTTATAAATAAGTTACTTTGTCTATATTGTTCTTGTATGGTTGTAAAATTTACATTTATTGTTTATATTTTTTATCACATTTTTCAAAAAAAATATCATTTATTGGTACTTTTAAAGATAATTAAAAAATTACTTGACCTTTTCAAATCGTGTTGACAAAATTATATAAAACCGACGATGATGCCAATTCAAATTAACCTTTTGAAGACGGCAGACCGATCTATAGGCCAAAAGGAACATACCCTTAAAAGACCTACCCATACCCTACCTGACCGATGTAGCGGCCAAGCCGTGCTTTCACCTGAAAACAGCTTTCGAATCAGCATGAGGCCTATTATAGCCCCGGAACATCATCTGCTTGACCGGTTTCTTTTGTATTCAGAAGGGAGGGCGGTAGAATTTCCTCTTTCACCCTTACCTAAAAATCCCTCTTTTTTCCTTCATACTCAAATTCTCACTAGCGGTGAGTGCATAGTTATTTTTGTAAGTGATTTTGTCATCTCGATTACTTAATCATTTCATTTTAAATTAATTTAATTTTTTTAAAAAAATAAATGCCTAAACGTAAAAGAGAACTTACCACGGAAGAGATTCAGAACATTTTAGCTGATTTAGAAGACGAAATTTTTGATGATTCTGATTCTGATTGTGAGTTAGAAAATGAGGAAGATGATTTAGATCAATCTTTAAATTTGAGTCCAGAGGTTGAAGATGAGGTTGTCTCCGAAGAACAAAATAAAATAATTCGGAACGACCCACAAATAATCCATAAAGCGACAATTTTACCTTTTACAGGAAATTATGTGATAAAAGGAGCCGCTGTAATGAAATTATTGGATTATTATGTTGAACTTAAACAATATTTAAATATTTGGAAATAAATTTTTAATTTCTAGTTCCACTTTACTTTATTATTCAAATAATAATATATATAAATATTACTAAGAAATATCTGTTACATAAAAATTCTATTTATAAAGTTTATTCAAAAAAGTGTTATGACTTTAAGTGGTGATTTTTTTTTATGAATTTTATTTTATTTTTTTCATACTAAAGAATATAATTACATATTTTCATAATGAATGTTTTTTTACTAATACACGTATTGCTATGCGTTTTGCAGATTTAAATATACCTTAGTTCTACATTTTTATTAACTTTTATACCTGAAAAACTACTTAAAATATATTTGTGGAGAATTTGAAGCAATTTTTGCATTCTGTTTTTGATGAAAATTTGTGCATAATTACACAATGTATTGCTGTACAGAAGCATATTTTTATTGTTTTCTTAAGTTATGCTTATTGAAAAACAGTTTTTAAGAATTTTATATCGAAACATCAAAAAAAAAAAAAACCACTTTTTTTAATCGTGTATAAACAACAAAAAAAGAAAAAAATATTTGCAACAAAAAAATATTACAAAAATATTTGCAACAAAAAAATATTACAAAAATATTTGTTATAGATTTTTAAAACTGTACATTGTAGTCTTTCGAATTTATAAAAGCAAGAAGCTAATTCCGACATTTTTTTATTATGACAATTGATGTATAAAAGTTGAGTCTTCGAAACAAAAACTATTAATTCCGATATTTTTTCTTTCAAATTTGTAGCAGACGAATATTACAAATTCTTTAGCATAAGAAAAATTCCCCGATTTATACATAAATTTTAGAAGCAAGAATAAAATTTTTGCTTTTGTTATATATTATACTTTAAAAGTTCTACAGTGTTGGATTTCCTGATTTTTCGAAACTTAAAAGAAGTTTTTTTTAAAAAGAAAATAAAATAAGTTTCTTTTATAATAATAATTACGAAAAAATTTGCAAAATGCTCTAAAATATACTTGAAAAATAAATATAATCAGAATCTAACAGATAGTTACATTGAAATAGAAAAAATGTGTTCGTTTTCTTTTTTTTTCTCGCCTATTTATTCATGAGTCACACTTTTTATGTACGATAGTACAAAAAAAGGAATGTTCGGGTGCGCTCTAAGGCTATTGAACGTTTGAAACTCTGAATAGGGAAGCAAATGGCTCCTGTAAATGAGCATGAAAAACAAGTTGTAAAAGCTTTCATATCGACAAAGAATGCTTCTCCCTCTTGATTATTGTTGATTCTTTCAGGTTTTGGTCATTATTGATTATCATATGCCTTTTTGGTGTAATAAAACCTAGAAATGCACATCTGCCTTCTTGTAAATCTTCAAGGTTGCTTTCATGTAGCCGGAAAACTATTCTTCCGTGGTTCTTCCTCTTATTGCCGTAATAAAGCTTTAGAAAGTGATTTCTTTTTCTGTTACATTGTCGGACATAGGATAAATAGAAACTATGCCGACCAACTTAAAAGAAGGCCTTCTACTTTGCGAACGTTATCGGGAAACTAAAAATAACCGTTCAGAGAACTGATATTGAGTTAGATTTTGAGAGATAATGTAAAAAGGACCCAGTCACTTAGGGGACTGTCCAGACGAAGTGGGGGGGGGAGGGGAAAAACGATATTTGAAGCTAAAGTTTTCCTTCATTTTGAAGAAAGTAAAGAAAAATTGTTGTCAGTTTTTTCTAAACCGATTGAGGAGTCTGTGCGTTGAGAAGGAAAGATTTTTGTAATTATTTTGAATGTTGATCGAAAGAGTTGGCTTCGTAGAAATGTATTGGCTTTGGCTCTGTCATATGCACAAAATCACACACAAAAATCAGTTTATTATCGCACAAAAATCAGAGCAGTAATCTTAGAATTAAGCAATATTATGCAATTCTTTTGAAATTTTAAATAAAAAGTAAGGATTATCCAAGAATTATAAGGTTAAGAATATAACTTTTTGTACGAAAAGTGAAAAAAAAAGTAAGAAACTCCAGTATGTTGTCATTACTTGCAAAAGAAACAATTAAGTACAAATAAGAATCATATATTCCTTTTATATAAACAAGATTACCGAGATACGTGAAGCTCCTCGGCAACTTAAAAATGTTTGCAGTCATAATATTTTGTCTTCGATATCAGCTTATTGTTTGCGTTTTACTAGAAGTATTCTAAAAATTCAAAGCATTTCCACTTTTTTACTAATGAAAACATTTATTACTATTGGAAAAAATATAATTTTAAATTTCTTATGTGTATTTAAAGAATTTATTTTTAGGAACACGTAGGTAAACTGATAAATTATTAATATTTCATTTACAAGTAACATAAGGGACAAATTAATAAGACGGACCTCGTAATTTAAATGACAAACAAGTAACGAGAACGATAGCCGAGCTAGAGCGTCCACTTCTAATTTCCTCACCACGGCAACGTAAGGATTTTGATTTAATGCGTATCAGCTCTGCTACACGTTGGAACACCTAATCGTCACCTTTTTTCGATAAAAACTTGTGGACTCTACAATGTGGCACTATTTAACAAAGGTCAACATTTATAGCCTTAAGATACTCACATTTTAGAGCATAATGCGAAACACCTTTTTTTAATGGTTTTGCTTTTTATTCATCTCATTTATTTGCCACGGTGAATATTTTATCATAATTTTCAGCATATATAGTAAGAATTAGATCAAAGAAGAATAAAGTTTTAATTTTTGAAAAATGCTTGTTAATAAAATTTAGACTTAATCATAGGATTCATTCAGTATTATGAATTCTAATGTATCACAATATAATGGATTATGGAACAATAAAAAATGACAATTATACATCAAATCTATCATTCCTTCATGGAAGATATATAAGAAAATTCTTAAGAGGGTTTAAATTTTTAAGATTTTTCTGGCATGTTCTAGAAGAGAAAAACAATTATAAATTAAGTATTAATGAAGTTTCCAAAGAAGCATAGTTGATTTATGATGATATGTCTATTGTCATACAAATGTTGTGAATACTTATAAGAGCTTTTAAACTTATTTCATCATACTTCTTATTTCTAATTTGATTATTTTAAGTTTTAGCACCAGGTTTGTATCAAATTCCTGCATTTAAAAGAATTAAAAATAAATTTAAAATATTTTATATCTATTTTAATGAATTTACTGAAAATCAAAATATAAATAAATTTTACTTGAATAATATCAATTAAATTTGGTTTCGTTTATTGTGTGTACCTTTGTCTACAATGAAATAAGCGTTTCATTTTTTTGTGCAATGGTTTATATTATCATCATTGTTTTGTGCTATTTTTCTCAATGCTCTTAATAATATTGAAGAGGAAATCTAGGTGAAAAGCAGCTTAAATTGTTAGGAAATAATTTCTTTTTTAAAAAATAAAATAAATAAATTTCTCAAATTTTCTTGGAACTGAAATCGTAATTTCTACATTGAGCTCCAAGAAAATATGTTTCCCTAAGAAAGGGAGACTTTTTGTATTTAGGGACTTTCTAAGCCGCGAACATCCCCATTGACTGCGGACACTAGCAACTATCCTGCTTCTATTGTAAGCCTATGTATGGTGCCATCAATCAGCAATATAAAAGGGGGAAGTAAACATCGCCTAAAGCGCCGTCTTTAAGGGCCTTTTCCTCACGAAACCCGCCGTCTTCAAAAGGTTAAGAATTTACTCATTTTACTGCTTTAAATAAAAAAATGCAAAATTAATATTTTCTCAAACATAAATTTTTGAATGTTAAAGAGCGATCTTCACTTAAGACAAAATAATTATAGCAGATGTTTAAATAAATATTAATAGAAAGCACATTGGAAATAGTTCTATTAATACAAATCTACATTATGATATACGTAACTACAAAATACAACAGATTTCTAGCAAAATTTAGTGAACATTTTGTAAGGTATTATGATACAGTTTTACAAGTTTTGAATAAAAAAATGACATTTTCAGAATTTAAGGAATTTATTTTCACAATACAATCTAGCATTTATGGAATCAAAAGGTTTAAATGAAAATCAATTTTACTAAATTTATTTTTAAATCACATATTTTCAAAGACACTTCTGAAGCCCAAAGAAAAACAAAGATTTGATGCGATCAGACTAATGGATATTTTTCATATTAAAGCAATAATTGTTAAACAATGCCCAAAAAGTCAAATGAATCGACATCAAAAACTTTTTGACAAAATGCTTCATCAACATGAATTGTGTTAAATTTGAAAGATAAAAAAAACAAGATAGTGCATTAATTCAGTTAAAAGAACATTTTAATCATTATATACTTCCAATTCATATTTCTCTTAAGTTATAAGAAATCATGAATCATCTTTGAATTAATATAAACTACTATTGGAAAAGTAATGATTTAAAAATAACAATCCCTTATTTTTATTGTTTTTCATGGCGTATAAAATTTCTTAATAAATTTCAAATAAAAAAGTTTGAATTTATATAGATAAGTCTCAATGTAAGAAATTTGAGGTTATTAGAAATATTGATTCTACAAATGATTACATTTTGTGCAAAGGGGAAAAATCCTTTTTTTTTATTTTTCATGAAACGAATAATGATTATTTTTTTTATTTTTCGTGAAACGACCCATTTTTAGAACATATTTTGCATCCAATTTAATAAGTTTTTTTATTTGAATACACAGTCAGAGTCAAACATGAACACATATCTTCACATTTCTAAGGTTTCACAAAAAAATTAAAATCTATTGAATTAAGAAAAAATTGATTTCATTGTGTGAAACTATTGCTTTTTTTTAGGTGTACAACAAATTACTTTAGAGAATTTAAATTGTTATTGAATTCGGATATCATGTGCCATGGAGAAAGGGTATCGAATATTCAACTGGCAAATATGCTGGTTTGTGAGCTCTGACGTGCGCCTGTGCGCACCACTTCCTCTTCGGCGTCCATGTAGACCTTTCTGAATCCCTCATGGGACACAACATTGGATGGTACTCACGTTATGTCCGACACGAGTTGCTATTGTGCGCAACGATAAACCCAGCTCTCGGAGATCGATAATATGGTCACGTTCTTCGGTCGTTAACTGATGGTATTGAGCTCACCGATGCTTCAGCGGCATTTTCTACGCTTCTTCGAAAGTCTCAGATGCTGTTTATGAGAAGGAAAGTTGCTGGTCTTTATAGCTCGATTATGAGTACCACGTGATCAGATATGGGCGAATATTTAATCGTTTGCGTATTCATCTCACCACTATCACTCCTGAAATTAACATGACCCTACGTGCAATGTTTCTTGGTGTTGCAATTCCACTTTTGAAGACTATAGTAGGTTTAGAATTTGATAGAGAAGCCTTTTTCTATTTTGACCGTTTGCCATGGGTTATTGACTTCTTAAGAAACTCTCTATTTTATCAAGGTCATTATAATATTTTATTTCAGTACGCAATTAAATAGACTAAACGAATCATTTCTCAAAAACCTCAAAAGCAAATTTGGAGGTCACCATATTCCCTTATATAACTTCTTATATACTTTACTGTCAAATTCTTTGTAGGTAACAGTTCTCCAAATTTTTGTGTTTAGTACCACATGATGAGCGGCCCAATAATTAATATATGTTTAGACACTTGTAGATGACCCCTTCCGTTTAAAAAATTAATATTTCCTGATCTAAGAAAGAGAAGAGTAAGAAATTTTGGATTTAAAGATTACGAATTTTGAATATTCAAACATGTAACAATATGTTATATTTCCGTTTTTCGTAAATAAAAGCAAATTATATAATTCATTTTTTTGTAAAAGCATCACTTTTTATAATTAGAAAAAAAAAGTTTCAATTTTTTTGGTGAAAAAGGCTTTGAAAAGTGCTAAATAGAATTTTTTTTAGCGTGAAATATTTGAAAAATTCATTTAACATTTAGATTCCATTTTTTAAAAAAAGCCATTAATCGGTATATTAAGAGATTTGAAATTTAAATTCATTTTAAAAGGAGAAATTGGTTGCGGGAAAAAAGCAGATCCCTGAATGGAAAAGTTTGGTTTAGTTTTATTAATGTAGCAATAGAAGCAACACAGGGTCTACTGGCGATGACCCTCATGATTTTGAACTTGGGTTGAGTAACGAGTCTAAATGTAAAAACTATTTTTTGTAAATTGAATAACTACGTTAATCAAGCTAATTAATTATCCTATTTAAGCTTCTTTTACGCCATTTAAAGTGATTATATTTGATCCAAAAATAATAAGAACTGCCACCCTTTTTGACGATGGTACTTAATTAACTAACAAACATCAAACCGATAAACTCAATCTATTGAAAATTTTTGGAATATTAATGATAAACTAAATAGAACTGCTACAAAATAGGTAATTTGAAGGAAACTTTTTTGAAAAAAAAAATGTGTGGAGCTTCAGGAAAGGATTCCAATTATTTATTCTTAATGCAAACAAACCTTTTCATAAACCTATAACTCCAATCTCATTTCTCTCGAACGGAATTACCTGTACCAACTTCCAAACAATGTTCAATTTGGCTCAATTCTAATCCATTCGGCGAAGATCATTAAAATATATCCCTTTAATCTACGGCTGGATTCAACCGATGCCCTCCGGCAGACCGATGCCAACTATTATGTTGAGATTGACGAGCAGGTTTTCAAAACATTACACTCTTAATCAGACATTTCTAAGGGAAAATTAACTGACACAGTCATTAAAGCAATGATCCTTATGAAGAACTAATAAATTAAAATTATTCAAATATGTAGATTAAATAAATCTAATTAAATTTAATTAAGGGAAATATAATAAATTTGAATCCCATACAACATATATACTAAATATTTCATAAAACTAAAGCAGCCCAACAATTTGAATTCATTAAATAAGGAAAGGAAAAAATATCAGAGCTCAGGAGCTTTTCAGACAAATAATAAGGCAAAATATTGTAATTAAACTGCATCGGGGGGGAAAAGATCAA
This sequence comes from Nephila pilipes, assembly GCA_019974015.1. Lineage (NCBI taxonomy): Eukaryota > Metazoa > Arthropoda > Arachnida > Araneae > Nephilidae > Nephila > Nephila pilipes. The sequence goes on from BMAW01048706.1 coordinate 64,009, forward strand.
AATGAATTCTGGTATGAATTCTCTATATTCATTTCTTTAAGGACGAAGCATTGTATTTCTTAAAATATTTCAAAACAGAATTACATGTAAATGAAAGAAACATTGTAGCATTAATTTTTATTCCAGAAATGATAAATTTAGAAAAAAAATCTACACAAAAGAAAATTTTTCCTCTACATTTTAAGAATCTTGTAAGTAAATTGGATGTAACATCTGGAGAGAAAAAATCACTTTTTAATCTCTCTGTTTTCATCAGTCAACAACAAATTAATTGCTTTAAAAATAAAATAAAACTTCTTGAAAACATTATGTTTCATGGATTCAAATCACTGTCTAAAAACATATAAAAGCAAATAAATGAAAAAATAAGACCGGGAGTGACAAATAAGTTTCTAAAAAATTTACAAGACCACGATTAATATAAAAGTCTATTAACACGATTAGTAAAAAGATTATTAAAAAAAATCATTTGAATGAAAATGTTAAAATAAATGATTTTAATGTAATGTTTTGACAGTCTACATCTTTGTATAAAAAGCTATTGTATAGCCATAAATATTCAATATTCAAATGCTTAAAAATTAAAAATATCCTTAACAGTTCACAAAACAAGTATTTTCACATTTTTATAAAATTGAATCATCGCATAGTGAAAGTTAAGAAATTGAAATCTTTTTCATTACATTTGATAGGCAATAGTAATTTAAGTTAAAATTTAACTTAAATTCTGACAATGAAAATTTTTAATCATTTAACTGCTGAAAAATTAGATTACTTGTGGTAGTCAAAACTCGGGGATGCATTTTAATAGTATTAGCTTCAAGTTTAAAAAATTATCATTTTTTGCTATTTTTATCTTGGTGATTGATATGAATTTTTTTGATAATATTTTGAAAATGAATGAATTAAATTCTTGTTGTGGTCAAAAACGCTTAGATTAAGCATATAAAAAAATTATAAATGTTTCTAAAATATACAAAAGGAAAAGTTAGACGTTTTATAAAACTTCTTTTTAACATCCTCTGGAATCTATTTTGGTTTATAATATGATACCTTTTTTAGAAATCTGAATTTGTCAACAGTTCTGCTTACACATCAGGTAGGAGAGCACTTCCTTCGCGTCATAAGGATTTTCACCAATGTGACTTAATTTCAGATGACATATGTAAATGCATCATTCTTGGGATTCTGATAATTTAAATTTGAGGTTTAGAACATGCTCCGATAAGAGATACAAGACTTATCATATGATAGTTGAAGAGTAGTAGAATCAGGATTGCATTTTTTTATTTTGTAAAACTTTTAATTGTACATATATGTTGACTTGCATATATGTGCTGATTTGGTTATGATAAACTTCAGGTACAACCAGTATTAGAATTAATCAGCATAGATCTGATACGAAACACTTTAACAGCCGTAAACATACAGGTTGAATTGAAATAAAACAATTTAATTCACATGGATTCATTAATATATTATGTATATTAAAATTTATAGAATTAAAATTGCACCTGAATACAAAAGAAAGATTATGGTTTGAAAATTTTTTACATTGGTGCTTACGGTACTGCTTAACCAGGTGTGTTGAATGTAATATGGAACAACAAAAATGTATGGCATACAAATAAGCAAAATAACCAAGAATTTAATGACCGAAAATTATGCTATAAGATTAATAATCCTTATAAATATCGGTAAGTTTCCAAAGGCAAACATAAGAATAGAAAAATAAGTGACTTTGTAAGAATTAAGAAACAAATATCAATAAGGATATGAATTGGAAAAGAACTATCACTGAGAACATATTAAACACTTTATAATTAAACTTAATAAAAGAGAAGTGAAAGTTATTATAAACGTTTTGAATGAAAGTACATTTTCAGATGCTTAGGGTTTTCATATCATTAGAGATACTTCTATCTACCTTTGCCATAAAATGAATATTGATTTAATGTGGATGAAAAATATATAACAGAATTTTATACCTTCCTCTTTATGAATAAATCTTTTAATAAAATTAATTTCTCTGGTGTGTTTCTGAAACACATGTCTCTATTTCCGATTCAAAATATGAAAATTAAAAGAGTTTTTAAGCACAATAAAAAACGTGGAAGACTTATTTTTAATTATAATAAAATTTTAAAATTGCAAACTGCACAGGTGCATAAATGTAGACTTCAAACAAATTTATTCAAAAAACAAGAGACTGATTTATTCTACTAACATGTTGTCACAGGGAATTTGGACATTGTTGGAAACAATTTATTGAATGTTTTCTAAATTAAGGGCACTGGATTTAGGCTAATGATTACTTATTACAGTAATCTAGTCATAAGAAAACATACTATTAAGGACCCAGATAATTTCATCATCAAAGTTGTAATTAAATATAGATTTCCTATTAAGGTCTCTGACGATTTTAAATCATGAGTCTTGAAGGAGATTTTGTATTTGAATTTTAAAGTAGAAACAGAGGTTACATTTAAAGATCTAAGATTCGCTATAGACAATTTGCAGAAGTATTTTGTTGTCGTTTATATGCATAAAGTTCCTGCAAATTATGTAATTATATGTGAATTTCACTGTTGTAATTTACTGAGTGAACATATATTAATTAATAATGTTTTCCTAATATCCAAATATAGATTTAGAGAAATAAATAATCGTCTTTTGGCATTTAATAAGAAATTAAGTTCACACTTTTCGAATATTAAATATCTATATATATTAAGGCTGATATTTCACGAATATCCAAAAACATTTCGAAGCATTGCAAATGCCTATAATACCTACCCAAATCTGGCAAACATTTGCAATCGATTCTTCAGAAAACTATCGGTAATCTTGAACAAACTGCTATAATTAAAATGGCTTTGAAATGGTCAAGATCGTGAGAGATCGAGAGGTGTTCTCTGTACATGGTTAAAGTTTCGAAGACTTTTCACACGCAATAGATATTGAAAAATTAATTAGGATTATTTTGTTTTTATACAATAAATATCATTTTAATCAAGCAATAAAATGAGAAAAATTCAATACTCGTATTAAACTTGTATTACATAAGAATATTTCATTGTTTTTCGTCAAAATCTGTATAAGAAAATTAAGGGACTGTATCTGGAAGGTCTTGTTAGTAATTGCTCATAGTCAATGTTTACTAATATTTTTATGAAATATAACACATTGATAATGATTCGTACTTTCTTTATCGTTACATAGCTGACATAATTATTTTTGATAAAGATAAAGAATTTAAAACAAATGTTTTGTTTTACCCTGATTCTAACTCAAATTATTAAAAGCTAATTGCAAAGATTGCAAAGATAAAAGTGATGGATTCAAATAATTCCGTGTAGTTAAAATTTCTTTCTGGAACAGCATTTTGCATATATCTATTTATAGGAATATTTTACTTTATTTTTTACAACAAAATAACTACCTAACCACACATAAAATAGACAAAACTTAACAATATTAAAAAAAAATTCATTAATTGCTTAGAGTATGTTTATCAGATAAACAAGTATATATACATCACGAATATATTGAACATCTTTGTAATTTGTGGTTCATTTTCAAAATCACCACACAACACAAGGCCCACAATGTCAGCTTGTTAGCCATCTAGCCATGAAGAATTTATTTGCTTTCTCACAGATTACACTTCTTACACATCCTTTGGACCATTTTACGCTTTTACCAACCAAATAATAACCAATCAACAGTTTGAATCTTTTTATACTTTATTACCAACCAACAGTTTGAATATTTTTATACTTTATTACCAACCAACAGTTTGAATCTTTTTTTACTTTATTACCAACCAACTAATATCAAACCCATAGCTTGAATCCTTTTAAAATTTATAAAGTAAACTTTTTTTTTTTTGTATTTCGAGAGTTTAAAACCTTTCTTGAAGCTCTTCGTTTATTTGATTATTATTTTACTTTCAACTCCCCTTTCGGAATCTTCATATCTTTGAATTTTTTGTAAGTGATTTTTACATTATTGATTCCTCGCTAATTCTTTGAGTGATCAATTTTATTCTACATTTTTGTCTAAGTACGCTCTTTTGCACTTCGGATTTTTCTAATTTAGCCTACCAAGTCGTAAAGGGGAAGGTTGGTACCATCAAACTAGTTAACCCAAGTTATTCGGTCCTCAACCAGAAATTGCTTTATGACTTGCTGGGTTCCATTTTTTTTCATTTATTTTTATTTTGTTTCAACATTTCTTTTTAGTTTTAAAATATATAATATTTTTTTTTTCATAATTTTTCAGTTTATATGTATACATATATATGTGTGTGTGCGCTCGCATAAGTGATGAATTCGATACCGATTCAAATTTTAACGTTAAAAGCTACTACAACATTTACCTTTTGAATCGTTAGAAGCGACTAATTCTCCCGAATCTCATTAGAAAAATCAAAAGCATTCGGTTATAAATTAAAGGAAATTACATTTTATTTAATTAAATAGAATTAAACATGAAATACAATTTAAAAAAAACTATCCCGCATTTACAACACTACGCTAGCATTAAATTATTGACTATCAAAAGACACCGAACAGTCAGTCTATCTGGAACAATACGCTTCTGCTTAAATTGTATTAGGGCTGCTGCAGACAGACTTATTGTTGCAATTCGTACGTTGCTGTTGCTATTTCGCCACATGTCGTATTCCCTACATCTAGTAATGTACTCCCGCACTCTTCAGTAAGTTTACTGGTTAGTTGTGTATCCCCTAATCGCACCAGATGTCCCGTGCACTTCTTAAAACGAGCTTTGCCATTGTAATTTTTGCTTCAATAGCCTTTGCATATTGTACTTGCTTTCGATTTTTGATTGGCTTAATAAAGTTCAGGGCTGTATTTTGGTAACACTTAATTTTTTTTTCATTAGGGTTTAGTGTTGAAATTTCGGGCTACGTATACAAATCGTTTTTTCATTATGTGGGAAAATGATGTGGTGTTTTGCTTCAAGCTGATTTTTAACTTTTTTTTTTTTTTGGTTTCTTTTGGATTTTTATTTTTAATGTTATATTTTTGCTTAAGTTTTCAAATTGTTTTCAATTTATATTTTTGTTGTTATAACCATTCATTATAATATAATTTTTGATTCGTCTAGTTAGATCTATAAATTTATAATATCCCAGCTTAACAATCTAAAAGATATTTTAGAGTTCAATATATTATTCTCCATTTTTTTTTAGTTTTCTTAAAATTTTCAAAACATTTTTTTCCTCCTTCATATTTTTCTAAATTTCTTGAACTTTTGTTTATTTTATCTGAGTTATAGTATTTATGGCTTTCTTTTATATATATGTGTGTGTGTGTGTTCTATTTTTTAGTTAAAATGAAATCAAACGTATCCATAAAGACAATTTCGTGTCAAATGTTCAATAGTCTTCGTAAAATAACTCAGATATATAATAAAATAAATAGCAGAATTTTGAATTGTAAGTAATGACAATGCAAATGTCTATTTTCAAAACGCCGGAGCTCCCTTAATAAGGCAAATGCATTAAATTTTTAAAATATTGAAGAAACATTTTTTTTCTTCCATAGCTTAATTGAGAATCCAATCTTATTTTTAAAAAAATCATGAATATTATTGATCAAATCATTGCTTAGATTTTTATTTTAAAAATCATTTATGCTATCAATAGCAAAAGCTTTGATAAGTGCCTGTTATTTACACATTTAGAATTTCAATTTCTGCAGTTCATTTTATAATAAAACATACAAATAAAACGTTATACTCAAATTAAAAATACTACCGAAAATAAGTATAAGCAAAAAAGGAGTGGGGTAGAATCTTAACTCTAGCACATAATTATTAATTATTTATAATGAAATTTTCGTCTTCACTTTTTTTTTCAAACCACTTGTAATATTTACTCAAACATTATTGGCTCTTTTTTTTTTTTTTTTTTTTTTTTTTTTTG
>BMAW01048706.1:70061-99575 GCA_019974015.1 Nephila pilipes
TTTTTTTTTTTTTTTTTCGGTCAAGTTTTGCTTTTTCTTCAAAGATATTCTTTTTTTTATTAAAAGATCCCCCCCCTCCCAAAAAAAACTATAATTCATTTTATAACAGTTTAAATATAAATCATTATGTAACTGAAACAGTTTAGTAATGTATCGTGGTTAAAATAGAAAACGACTTAATACAAACTTAAATCCTATGATACTTTTTAATACAATAGAATCAGACTATGATAAATAATTTGCGCATTAAGAATGTTGTCATTCAAAAGTACTTAATAACATTTTTACTATTGATATTTTTGTTTCTCATATGATTTAGAATCGTTATTATAGTAGAATAAATATGCGTGTCTTTATTTATGTGTTAGAATCAATTGATTTTCTGATGATACATAATAATATTTATGAGACAAAAATATTATAATTTAAAATACTAATTTGTAAGTTTAATCAAAAAATAAACGAATAACTTCATGCTCCTTAACAGCTTAAAATGTGTCCCGTTTAGAACCGAACATAATTTAAAATTTACTTTACAAATATTCAAACAACTTCAAAATAAACCAATATAATTAGAACATTAAATCTTAACTACATAAATAAACGACAAAAAATATTTCCTGCTAAACTGTTGTAATTGTGAAATCCAAACAGAGGTTGGTAATGAGATCGCAAGGTTAGAGTCATTTCCGAGTTAATTAAGAAATATTCACATAAAAATAGATAGAATCAATAAGATTCAAAATATTGCCTTAGAATACAATAGAATAGACGTTAGCTAAACCAGGCGAAATTTCAAAACTTGAAGAACTAAAATCAATATTTTCCCTCAAAAACTATTAAATCCGAAGAAACAAGAGCGTCGCCTACAGTTCATTCCTTTGAATAAATATAGATGAAAAATTCCACGAAAGCAATCCTTATTAACGAATTAAAACAAACAACTTTGACAGAAATTGTATCCTAGTCAGATTCAAAATTGCGAGGTCCGTCATCTATAGCTATGGTGTTCTTTCTCATTGCGACGTTAATAAATAATCATAATCAATTTTCATTGCAAGATCAAAGCTAACATGTTAATAATAAATCTCAGTTCATTTTCTCATTTCAAAAATAATAAGTATCTCTATTTTCAATCTGAAAGAATTCGCTGTGATACTAATACTGTTGTCCTACTATGCGTTATGTGTGATCAGTTTGGTCGCATCAGTTATCGCACTCGAAGTCTCACGATCCAAAGTCTGCTGGGGAAAACATTATTAAACTGTAAAATAAATAGTAATTTCTTCGGTTTTAATTTCGATCACAGCTGAAGAATAGGGATTCACAAGAAGCAACAAGTGTTTGTCTAGAGCTTCTCAATTTCACACTAGGTACTAAATATTTACAACATATTGGAGTTGGGACATATCTTTGTGGCCCATTCCGGTGTGGGCAATCTTGATGTTACTTTGATCTCCAATACCATAAATCACCTCTTGAGTGTGGGGAAGATTTCTGACTTTGACTTATTTATATCATTGGTTTGGTACTCAGAGCGATTATACCCAAATATGAAATTTCCTGTGAAACAAATATAGAATCAGGAAAATTTTGCATAAATTTCTAGATACCAAACTTAATAAATTAAATGTAGAAACAACGTTTTTCAGCGGAAGGAATCTATTAAAATACACCTTTTAAACTCTATTCTTTGCAAACAAACATTTTGGCGATAAGTTGATAAATTTGGCAATCCTAAATTTTCATTCCACTGCCGAACCAAACATGACAACCCTAAGCTTCTCCTTCCCGCTCTCGTGGTTACTGGGGCTCGTCTATGTTTTCGAAATTGCAGCGGAGAAACAAGTTGCAGCACGCAGATACGTCATGAGGTAGAAAAGTTAACAGAAAATCGTTTTCAACAGATCAGCGAGAAAGAGAGAATAGGTTGGTTGTGGAGGAGGGGTAGAAGTCATTCTTTAGTCGCCGCGCCGAAGCGTTAACACCAGAACAATCGATATTTTGAACTACATAGAACGACAGTTTGAACGACGGAATCAAACATTTACTCTTCCTTTCTTAGAACGATCATTTTTTTGAGAATTAAAAATTCAGAGCAACAGGTTTTTGAGTCTTAACACAAATATCATTATAAAAAATTGCAATCGGTTATTTCAAACCTTTAAAGCACTTGCAACATTTTAATAGTACAATTTTATGTTGTAAAATGTTAATGAGGACCAAAAATTAAACAATATTTTGAGTAATTTTAAGTGAACCGCAAATTTAATAAATAATAACATAAGATAGTAAAAAATATAAATTTAAGCCCAATAGAGCGTAGTCCAGAGTTAATTAACTAAGAAATTTTGAAAAAATTACAATTAAGAAAAATTAATTTTTCTACAAAAAGTTGTAGCTTTCCGGATAACAATTATCCTGAATTTTTATATATTCTAACAATTTTCGAAGTTATAATTCATTACAAAATGATTCATTGCGTAAGCTCTCTCCCTGTGCATATATATATATATATATATATATATATATATATATACATACATGCATACGTATGTGTATATGTATATCATAGGTATTTTGTGTGTGTGTGTGATAGGACTGTTATCATTAAAAAAGTTATGAAATAATTAATTATATAAAACATTTACAATATTTATAGTTATGGCTTTGAAGATATGTTTAATTCAAAAAATATTGAAACTTTAATTAAGATTATCTTAGTTAATTTAAAAGAATTAAAATTTAATAGAACTCCCTAACTCTTATGAGGAAAAAAATTTCTTATTAATTTCGTCTTTAGAGATTATTGTGGCCGCGGTAGCCTAGTGGTTATGGTTTCAGACTCGAAGGCGGCGGTTTTCGTTGAGTCGCGAGTACCAGCCTTGGCCACTATAGAACCACCGTGTAGCCTGGGCTAATGCACGTGAAATCTGTCGGGATCCCAAATCCTCCCGTGGAGTGGTGTGGAAGTTAAGAGAGGAGGTGCCAGCTCAGGTGTCGTCTTCGTCAATTGACCGTGGCTCCAAATTACGAGTTCAGTGGCCAATAGCTCTTAGGTAGGTAGATAGAGATATATATAGAGAGAAAGAGAGAGAGATGCGAATTATTAAAATTCGGTGTCCAATGAATGAATAGCGGAAGCTGTAGCGCATCGGAACTGCGCACTCAGCATGTGTATATAAGAAGCGATTGACAATCTGATGGTTTAATTTTCTGCTGCATTGCGATTGAGGATACCTTTCAACGACTGAAAAAGTACCTCGCCACAGGATTCGAACTCATTACGAACAACTGTCAGAGTATGAAAAAAGTGGTATCATGGGATTGGAAGAGGCAGGTGGGGCAAATCGTAGAATCGCTCGTCATGGGGTCGAAGAGATGCGATCATGATTTCAGCATCATGATGGTAGCTGTCAACTTAGGGCCACAGCAGGTAAGGAGGACAGAGTGATTGTCAGATTAACTGTCAAGAGCCTGATTCATCGTCATCAACCATCAGACGTGCGACCCTCACACGAGTGTCCACCACAACCATTCACAGACGTCTAATAGAGTGAAATCTACGCTTGTACTCGAAATCTATAACACTTGCCACTCACGCCCGCACACTGTCGAGCCAAATTACAATGGTGCTCGGCTTGATCAGGTTGGAATGATGCTGACTGGGGACGTATAGTGTTTAGTAACAAATTCCGATTCCAATTGTGTCCTGAAGATCATCGAAGATGTGTCTGGAGACTCCCAGAACAACGTGCTGATCCTGCTTTCACTATTGCACGCCACACAGGCCCTCAACCAGGAGTTTTGATCTGGGGTGCCATTTCCCTTGATAGCCGGACCCCTATGGTCGTCATTAGAGTCAACCTCACAGCACAGCGGTGCATTGACGATATTCTGAGACCTGTTTTGCTACCGTCCCTTTTGCAGTACCCTGGCCTTATTTTTTAGCAAGATAATGACAGTGCACATACCGCACGTATTGCTAGGAGCTATCTTACAGCTTGCCAAAGCCAGATCTCTCTCCAATCGAGCGATGGGAAGGCGACTGCATCTGCAAGGGAATGTTGATGACTGACAATTGGAGCAAATTTGGCAAGAAATACCTCAGGAGACCATCAGGGAACTTTATCACACTATGTCACAAAGTGTGGTAGCTTGCATCCAGGTTAGAGGTGGATCAACACCTTACTGAGCTCGTTACTTTGTAACTATGTTACTCTAAAATAAATCATTCAATTTTTCAGAAATTTTAATCATTTTCTATACTGTACATAATTTTCCTATCCGCCAAATTTTTTTCTATTGGACAAATTTTTCTTTGTGCACCGTTTTTTTTTTTTTTTTTTTTTTTCCTAATAAAGTTTTTAAAGAAAATCTTTTTCCAGTAAAGTAATAATTCCAATTTAAGACTTCAAAAAAATCTCAATTATCATACAGTTTAAATAATTTCTGTAACATACCAAAATTATGAAAACACTTTAAAATATTACTTCTCAACACCTTTTAAAATGCTACTTCTCAACACCTTTTAAAATGCTACATATCACTTTTTAACACAAAAATTATTGAAACACTTTCACATATTCACTTCGAGATATCAATTATCCTAACAAAATATTCATAAAAACAGAATTAGTTCATTCCTTCAAATTTCTGAAAATATGAAAAATATAATCCATATTTCAAATTATCGAACTCACACACAGACACATCTTTTTATATCATTAAATGTCCTACTTCAAAGTGTAAACCCTAATTTCAAACATAGATTACTACATAAAAAAATTTAAGAAATCTTCATACCTGACAAAAAAAAAAAATTACTGATTTCATACTTCAAAACATCGAACACCTGTATCCCATAAACATTAATTCATATATTTCTAAGTATGAAATTCTTTTCCTTTTTTTTCACAATTAAATACTAATTCTAATTTGATTAGAATATGCTTAACTCTTAAAGACTCAAAAAGGTTTACACAGGTAACATAAGAAATTCTTTAACAAAACACAATCATTAAAATATTCTAAGAATCCTTACAAAAAAGAGATCATTACAAAATCACATTCCTAAATAAAATCCTTACAAAACAAATCATTGTAAAATCCTCCACCAAAAATAAAACATTACAAAATCTTAACGTACTGAAGAATTTATCATTAAATCAGTTTTTATTGACGTTACGCTAGAAGCAACACGAGGGTTATAGGCAACGGCCCTCGTAATTTAGAACCTCTGTCAAATGACAAGGACGACAACCCAGCTGCCACCCCCTTTCCTAACTTCCCCTTTTCACCAACGGGAAGACTTTGGGCCACGACCGGTTTAACGATCATCATCCCCCGCTACACGGCGGATCTTTAGAGGCCAAGGATCGAACCCGCGACTGAACGAAAAACCCCGGCCATGAAACCGAAATCATGACCACTAGGATATCGCGGCCACGATTTTACCTTTAAGTCCTCAAAACACTCCTTTAAAAGTTAGCACATTAAATAATTTTAAATCCTTAAACAAAAAAAAATCAGTTTCAAATAATAAAATCAAAACAAAACTTTGTTTGACATGTTTAAAATTACTTATCCTTGTTCAAAACTAAATTAATAAAATTCACTTTAAGAATAATCGCATTTATTCAATAATTTTCCAAAGACAATCAAATTAAAAATTCTTTAAATACTTCGTACTTAAAAATATTCAAATGTTCCACACGAAAATAACTGTTCATTTATTCTTAACATAAAATAATAATAAAAAAGTAAATTAATATAGTGCAATAATAGAGATCAAAGCTCCCTCTTTTTTTTAAAAAAGCACTGTAAAAAGAAGGAATAAAAAAACAAATTCCGTCACTCATCTGTAAGTTTTTGTAGCTCGCCGCGGTAGCCTAGTGGTCATGGTTTCAGACTCGTGTGCAGCGGTTGTGGTGGGTTCGAGCCTTGGCCACTGAAGACCCGCCGTGTAGACTGGGCTGATGCACGTTAAATCTGTTCGGGACCCAAAGTCCTCTCATAGGTGTGGTGTGGAAGTTAGGAGAGAGGGGGCCTGATCAAGTGTATTTAGCATTTACAGAAAGGTTTTATCCGTTTCTAGTTCTACAGCTGTATAAACCCACGATTTCTACCACTACTTTGTTTCCCTTTTGCCTAATATTTACAGAAGTGTCAAAGTTATATTTTTATTTTCTATCTTAGAATTCAGTGGAGAAAATCGGCCATCATCGTTGTAACCCTCAACACCATCTAGGAACAGTGCACATTATTTTAAAAGCACCAAAAATGAGCAAAAGGAACTCTTCTTTTGTAGAATAATCTTACTTTATTCTGACAGTGAAAAGCAGATATCGCTTATAATGTTTTCAAGAAAATCTTTCCCTCGCGATTTTTAATAATCATAACATAATAAGGTAATAACGAACAAGCTATGAAATTGTTTCAAAATATGAGAATATTAATTGTTTCGAAAAAATCTCTTTGAAAGTCAAATAATAAGAATGTTAAAAAGTATGCCTGCTCCCCAATTAAAATCGGACAGGTCTTTGTCATTAATTAAGACCGGATTATTCCTAGCCTCCATGAAATACTGTCGAACGAAAAATGAGTAATTAAGGGAAATGTTGTTCCCACAAACGTTTGTTTTTTGAAAATTTCCTGCTCTCTTCCCTTCTGCAACAAGCTTTCTAATAACATTTCGTGGATAATTCGGATTGCCTCACAAATGATCTCCGAAATAATTCGCCTTCTCTATCATGAAAAAAGAGCAAAAAGAGCAAATATTTGAAAGAAAAAAAGGAACTAAGTACCATAATCTTTTTTTACTTTTTTACGCCTTGTCTTAAAACAATCAATTTCTGTGCTTTTGTTTGAGTTATTTATTTATTTCCTGAAATAACTTAGCATTTTTATTCGGATTTCTTATATCGAATTTTTTTGTTTTGTTTTGAATGAATCAGAAAGCATATTATTCACAAAGAGACGTAATATTTTTTTCGGTGCGTTGAAGTTTTATATGTCAATGAGATGGAATACATCACCTGATTCACGTAGAAAATTAAAATTTGCTTTAGAAATAAATAATAACTGTAAAAAAATGCTATGAGAAACCTTTTGACCATAAAAAGTATCAGAATACATATTTTTTGGATAAACTAAGATGTAAATTTTTAAGATAGGAAACATGTATGATTTGAATTTTCAAGGAAGGCTATGCACTTCAAAACCACGAAAGTTACTCAATCAGTACTTTACAGGAAACAATAAAAACTATGTGAAACACGAGTGAGCAACTTTTAAAGCGTTTCTTAAGCCTAATGTAGTGCTTAGAATTCAAAACGTAAAAACCGTTTATAATTTTTATTACACTCCACAAAAAAAAAAAAAAAAAAAAAAAAAAAAAAAAAAAAAACGACGCTCCAAGAAAGAATTGTCCGATGGAGACAAAAATTGGTGAATAGGAAAATTATGTACAGAATAAAAAATTATTAAAATTTCCGAAAAACTCAATGATTTATTTCAGAGTTATATGGTTTCAAAATAACGAGCTCAGTAAGGTGTTCACCCACCTCTAAAATGGATACAAGGGCTTCTACACGGCATGGCATAGACTCATAAAGCTTCCTGATGGTCTCCTGCGGTATTTCTTGTCAAATTTGCTTAAATTGTCGATCATTAACATTCCCTGGTAGATGCAGTCGCTTTCCCATCATATCACAGACAAGCTCGATTGGAGACAGATCTGACAGGCCAAGGAAGTGTTGTAAGCTGTAAAACTGCTCATAGCAACACGTGCCGTATGTGGTCTGACATTATCTTGTTGAAAAATAAAGCCGAGTTCCTGCAAAAGGGGCGGTAGCAAAACAGGTCTCGGAATGTCGTCGACATACTGCTGTGCTGTGAGGTTGACTCTAATGACGACCATAGGGGTCCGGCTATCAAGGGAAATGGCATCCCAGATCAAAACTCCTGGTTGAGGGCCTGTGTGGCGTGCAATAGTGAAAGCAGGATCAGCACGCTGTTCTGGGAGTCTCCAGACACGTCTTCGATGATCGCTAGAACACAGTTGGAAGCGGGATTCGTCACTAAACACTATACGTCCCCAGTCAGCCTCATTCCAACTTGATTGAGCCAAGCAATACTGTAATCTGGCTCAAGAGTGTGCACTCGTGTGCGGGTTGCACGTCTTATGTTTGATAACGATGAATCAGGCACTTTGACAGCTGATCTGACAATCCCTCTGTCCTTCCAATTTGCTGTGGCCCTAGATTGACCGCTACCATCCTGACGCTGAAATCTGCCATTGCCCATTCATTCTTGCCAGCATCTTCTAATCGTCGCATCGTTTCGACCCATATGACGAGCGATTCTCCGATTTGCCCAACCTGTCTTTTTAATTCCAATGATAAGACTTCTTTCAAACTCTGACAGTTGCTCGTAATGATCTCGAATCCTGTGGCGAGGTATTTTTTCAGTCGTTGAAAGGTATCCTCAATCGCAATATAACAGAAAATGTGACCGTCAGATCCAGAATTGCTTCTTATATACACTTGCTAAGTGTGCAGTTCCAATGCGCTATATCTTCCGCTATTCATTCATTGGACACCAAATTTTAATAATTTGCATGTCCTTTCTAAATGTCTTTACTTATGAAATTGCATTGCAATCATTACAATCGAGCAACTCCTTCTTGGTGTGTTTTTTTTATTTGTTTGTTATAGAGTGTATTTACGAACAAAGCAGTTTAAATAAAGGATGTTCAAACTATAAATCGTATGTTTACAAAAATTATGATTTATATAGTTTATGAAAAGAATGACTTTTAGTTCTTAAATAGCAAGATATATTTGTAGTAGTTGCAAAGCTGGAAATGAAAAAAATGCCTTCTTAGGTATTGCACTGGAAATCTGCTGTTTTCCATCCCCTTTTTTTACAAAAAAAAAAAAAAAAAAAAAAAGAGAGAGAAAGAGAGAAAAGAAATAAAAAAAGAGGAGAGTTTATTGTTATAAATATTTAAAGGAATATTACATATATATATATATATATATATATATATATATATATATATATAAACAAAGATTTTCTTAGTTATTTTTTGATTAAAATACAAAATTATATCTTTCCGAATGCTTTGAATACCCTTTATGAGTTACGTTTAAAATTCTAAATGGAATCTAAATCTGATTAAGATTTTTAGTTAAATGTTTTAATTATGTATGGTTCGGAGGACAGAGAATATGTAAAAAAAAGTTTTATAAGAATAAGAAATTGAGACTCTTCCTACATTTATTAGGTTCCATAATGATTTGAGAGTTAATGAAATTAATATAGAAACAGAAAAAACGATAAAATTTTGCGTTTAATATGCAAAAAAACTACTTACAAATACATCAATACTCCAAAGAAATATATATCGAAATCCCGAGAGAGTAATATCAAAATGTGATTTTTTAGGAAACTGTTGAAGATCACCAATTCTTTTCAAAGATTCGTATAATCGTACTGTATTTTATTACATGCTCTAATGAAATACATATATATATATGTTATATATATATATAAATTAGTAATGTTAATTACTCAAAAGCTAACTGTTACAAAAACTCTCCTTATAACCACTAAAACAGAATTGAAGAATTCATTGAATCCAATTAACTGAAAACATTAGTAAAATATGAAGATAACCAAAAACATTACGAAAAAATCTTATTCTATTTAAGAGTAAAATTTCCGTTACTCCTTTTGAGCAGTTCTCTTTATAGAGCCGTCTTACTTCAGTGTGAAGTCTTGGTCTTCATGTCTCTCCTGGTCTTCAGTTTGTTCTTCATAAAATAATTTGAAGAGACATTCACATTTAGCACTGTGGCTATGTGATTCAATGTCAGAGTACCTGGCCTATTTCAACTAACTTTAAACCATTATTATTATTACTATTTTATTGTAATGGTATAATAATGGTAATGGTTATTATTATTATTATAATATAATAGTCGTGTTATATATATGCTTTGCCTGCCTAATTCTAGTGGCTGAAAGGCATTAAGTGCCATACAGTTTTTGAAGTAATAAGGTTATGAGTATTATGTTTTACTATTGAACTTCGTAAAGCGAGAAATTTCCTTTCTAAACAGGGAACTCGCTTTCTTTTTATAATTTATATTATTCTGACTGAATATAATACAATAACCATTGTTTTCAACTATTAATTTGAGTTCATTGTCTTAATTAAAGGGAGCCTTGCTCTGCAGATTTTAAGTTAATAATAGATACAAGACATACGTAACAAAACTCTGCTCTGTTGTTATGCTATGCTTTCTCAATGGAAGTTCTTGTTAAATTTGTTTGTTTTTAACACGACTATTGTTTTAATTATTTCTTAAAAATAATGGGCAATTCTTGGTGTCTACTCTATTGTTCACAGATATGACTAGTTGTAGGGAGACTTCTACTCTTATATTTTAGGATGCAGAAGAATTTAAGTCCCCATCACCTTTATTTCATTTGCTCTTAGCAACAGACTTGTATTCTCTGACAAGTACCTGGCATTGTATATTTAACTCAGCAGGGAATTATTGCCCACTTTTGTTTCTATTATTATTCATGATTATATACATGTATTGTATTACATGATTACCTGAGTATTTACCTGTTTTATTATGTTGTATTTATGTTATTACCTGTGCTCAGCAAAAGCTAAGGGCTTAGGCTGGTTGCTATGCGATCACTGCTTAATGTTTCGAGTCAAACTTGGTCCTATTGATTGTCTTATAGCTCGCCGATGGATGCTTCTAAAGAATAAATAATTATGTTGTCTGATAGCCCAAACTATTGTCTTTCACTTTTCATTTGTTAATGAGGCCTAAAGTCCCTATAATTTTTGGATGCAATAAGGTTTAAGCACCCTAATATTCTGAATTACTTCCTTTGATTTAATAATAACACTGATTTTCGGATACAATTAATTTATTGTTCTCTTAATTACAATAGATTTTTAATGCCTATTGTTTCCCTTGTTTTATTGTATTTATTCTAAACATGGGGATGCCTTTTATTCTCCTTTAATTTTTATGATCTTACTTTTAGACCATTTGATTACCTGTACACTTCCCGCAATGCTGCTTTTAATATTTTCTTAAATAATATCCATTTTCCATCTATTATTTTTCATAGAAGCTGCGGTCTGACCATAAAAATAATGATGTGGTCAGATAGTTGGTTTTGTCTTAAAAATTGGAACGCCCTCTACAGTGGTACCCAAACCATTGGAGCTCTGTATCCAATATTTTTGGATGCAATCGGATTTTACAGAATTTAATTCTTCCCTCTTCTAATATTTAATTTTGCTTTGCATTTGAAGTGAATATGTTTGATCATTATACTCTCCTTTTGTAACACTTGAGCTAATGTTTTGGGTCAACCGTAGTGTTAATATTTTTTTATATATTCAATATAAGGAGAGTTTACCATTATCTCAAAATTTTAGTTACCTGTCCTTATAAGGACCTGATGTTAATCCTATGGGGTATATAATTTGTTTATCTTTATACCGTGCCTTTATTTCTCATTTTCTTTTAAATTCATTAGTTGGTATCCACCTATCTCTTCCTTATCCTCCTCTTGTTGAGTCAGTTGTAAGGGCCATAATTTCCTATACTTCTTAATATATGTTTGCCAACAATTATGCCAACACTCTATGGGACTCTAATGTTATCCAACTGGCATTTGCTTTTGGTCAAAATTTAATTTCTCATCTTTAACCATTATTGACAATTGGATATTGTTACTTTGTTCATAGGCTTCAAAAGGGGTGCGTTGGTGGTCCTCGGGCCAATAGTTATTTAATTACCCATAAATTACGTTTTTGACTCCTAGCCCCCATCGGTGTTCGACCATTCTTTTAACTATTTTTGGATTCTCTGTTTGATTTCCAGTTGCTAGAGAGATCACTCTGTGACCTTGAACCTGTCCGTTACCTAGTTATTACCCTTTTAAGATTTTACTTTGAAACATTTTAACTGCCCATAACTTGGTCAATTTTCTAAATTTTTCCATTTTTTTTTGGACATGGTTCATCTTCTCCTTCTCTTTCTTATCTTCTTGACCTGGTCCCCCTATTTGTTTTATTTTTGCAGTTATTTGGCTTTTTGAGATTTTCGGGTTTTTTAATCTCCATTTCTGTGGTCATGTGCTTTTTTCTCGTGACTATTTGGGTTAGACCTGTTATTCTTCTGTTTTCAAATTCTCTTTTGTTTGCTTTTTAATTGAAATGGTCGTTTGACATATCTATCTAAAGTACTTTTGAGAGCTTTGGGTCCATAATGTCAACTCTTATTTTTTTAGTTAGACCTAACTTCTTATTCTTCCTATTTCTGGCCTAAGTTCTTTGTTTCTAATGAAATTTCTTCCAAATTTTGCGAGGCTGGTCCTGATTTAACTGTCTTACTACAATAATATTAACTTTCTAATCAAATAGTCAGGATGACATTTAATTATCTTGACAAACTGTCAG
Source organism: Nephila pilipes (assembly GCA_019974015.1). NCBI lineage: Eukaryota > Metazoa > Arthropoda > Arachnida > Araneae > Nephilidae > Nephila > Nephila pilipes. The sequence goes on from BMAW01048706.1 coordinate 82,567, forward strand.
GGAATTGTATTAATCCATACTTTGATTGCATTATATTATACATAGTGTTTGGCGAAAATCTTTTTCATGGTTTTTGTGGCAATTAATACAAATTTTTGATTTATAAATTTATGTTCATTATTCATTTTGAACTTTCCTACAATGTCTTAGAATTTTAAATCGCCTATGGCGTCGTCTCAACCGACAATTTAGTCTCCTTCCTTTTCAACATTGTTGCTCTACGAAATAGAACAAATTTCACCTTTAAAGAAGCTGCAGAAACCTGCAAGTGTAAATTATACCCGATAAACTATACCTATTATGAAAGACAGTTAACTTTTTATTGCGAATCATGGAAAAAAAAGCAAAACTTGTAAGGTTTACAAATACTTCTAATTTGTTCAAATAGTTATCAAACACTGTTGCTGAGCTCATAAATGGGACGGGAAAACAAAATATTTTTATTATCCAAACATTCAATTCGACTACGAGATTAGATGAAAACTATCTTTTGACTTATTCCTTTGCGGGTATGTGTTTAAGGTACACATTTGCAAGTCAACCGCAAACAGGTGGTAGAAAAACAAAAGTTGATATCATTATTTCTGTTGTTTTTAAGAAATGGGCATTTAATCTCTTGCAAATATCACATTTCTTTTTGGAACTTTAAAAAAACATTTTCCCACAACCCTAATATAATTTCAGAATATACACATAAATTCCAATGCAGGTTTTACGACATTTACAATAAGTCTCGTTCTCCTACTTAATTTTAAGCAGATTAATTTTTACTATTTTTAAGCAGGATAATTTTCGTGTAAATTTTTGAATTAGTTTCAAATAATGAAACAAAACATTTCATTATTAAATTTCAGGATATATTCATAAATTCTAATGCATGTTTTACGTTATTTGCAATATGTCTCATTCTCCTACTTAATTTTAAGCAGATTAATTTTTACTAGTTTTAAACAATATAATTTTCGTGTAAATTTTTGAATTAGTTTAAAATAATGTATCAAAACATTTAAAATATTCCTAGGTTTTGACGCATAAAATTATTTTCAGTGCAAAAAGAATATTCAAATTAAGTCTTTTAAATATATACTAGTAGACAATTTGTGATGGGTCTATCGGCGACCTTGTCACTAATAGTCCTTTTGGGGAGTTTTCACTCCTCAACAGTTATCTTTACTAGAGAGCTTCCTCCGAAGAAGAGAACGTGATCATGCTAATTAAGACTGATATATATATATTGTATAAGCTTTCAAGAGAAGGGGAGAGGGAGGATAGACTCCTAGCTGATAGATTTGTAGATGAGCTGTTAATAAAGTAAATTGTTTTGGAGATGTCTACCCTTCCTTCCATACCGTCCGACCAAATATTATTAAATGGCACCCCGTTTGCCCCGTTTACCCAAACCGCGAGATAGGAGTCGCCTCTAGTTTTAGAGTATTGCCTGAATTTTTTTTTCCGGATTGGAAAACGTGTCGGAATTTTTAGATAGTATTGATGATGGAGTATTGCTTCACGAAATTCCCACAAATTTAGCTTGTGCTTAATTAAAGGGTCATCTTATTGGAAGAGCAAAGGACTGGTTTGAGGTAATAGGTTCTTCATACGTGACTGGAACGGCAACAGACTTTGCACAATTAAAACAGGCATCAACAAACAGTTTTCCGGTGATCAGAAATAGATCGGGATTAGATGCTGAGTTTTTCTCGTCGCATCAAGTTAGAAGTCAAGCACCGTCAGATTTTGATTACAAATTATTGAAGATACAGAAAATCCTTAATTTTGAAATGACTGAAGAAAACCAAGTGAATCATATCATTGTGAGGTTATCCCCACAGGTAATGGATTATGTAGAAGTTCGAAACCCCACAACAAAGGCCCAACTAGTACAATTAGTAGAAAAGTCTGAGGAACGACATGGGTATAAGGAAACCCCGGGTTCGAGCAATAATGGCGGACGAAAGGAATGGGATTCAAGTAGAAGGTTGCACGACAGTGGTTTCGAAGGAAACTGGTGGAATAGAAGGGTTGATTATAGGCAGAATGATGCGCGGTGACGAATGTGAATTAGAATAATTTTAGATATCGTGGAGGTGCAGAAAATCATGGGTTCGAGAACAGAATTCGGAATGATCGAGGTTATCAAGGAGTCGATAGTATTAGGAGTTGCAATGATTTTGAAAATAGAGTAATGATTAGACCGGAGGGGATCGAAAAAATGTTCAACATTTCAGCACAAATAGACATCGCCATAAGCGAGATATGGCTCTTGATCCCCATAACGCAAGGTAAACTACAAAAGTACAATGCCAGAATATCTCCTACTGTAGTGTTAATCGTAAGCAAAGTTTGGATCGCTCACGAACGGTTTTGAATTTATTGTCTGCAAAATCAGCGGAGACTGCAAATAACTTGAGAAAGAATTTGAAAATGCTGTTAAAGCTTTTCAGATTCAGTTACGAACTATGATAAGGAGGTCTGAGATATTACAGAAGCAGATCCAAGGTTTGGTAAATAATCAATATATTAATCGTAGTTCTTCTTTTACATCTAGTAGTAATTCTATGTTAGGAGTAACTTTATTCACTCTGTTAGAAGGGGTGCAAGCACCAGTTATTACAAAAAGCCGCCTAATCAATATGGGCGAGGGACCCGAGGGAAGCTAGGAGAAGACTTATTGGTAATATTGAGAAATTCTGTGAAGAGGCTAGACGGAATACTAAGATTCAACAGGATAGATGGGTAAAATATTATAATAAGAAAACACGGGAAATTAAAGTTGATGTTAAGGTAAAGGATTTAGTGTTGTTGCAAACACATCCTATGAGATCGGCGAGCAAGAGGATTGTGAGTAAGTTTAAACCTAAATTTGAAGGCCCATATGAGGTGACGAAGGTTGAGAATAACAATGTGGTTATTTGGAAAGGGGGTAAACTGATAACGGTGAATGTAGATCAGGTACAGATTTTTCACCCAAGGGAAAGGGATGAAGGTGTTGTTGAGACAGATGGATTCAATGGTGAAGGATCTAGGGCAGAACAGGTAGAAACTGAGGGTAGCAAAGGTCTAGCCAGGGATTAAAGTTCTAAAAAGGAAAAATGGCAAATTAAGAGAATGAGAAGTGAAGGGTTAACTGAATAGTCTAATAAACGCGAAAGTCGGCATCAGAGTAAAAGGAGGCTACCAGTGAGAATGAACGGACGAAAACGTCCAGGAATAAGGAAGATGACAAGTAGAGAAGTAGCTGACGAAAGCGGAGTCCTGTCCGAAAGGTCTAGTTCAGGTCCACCACAAGGAGCTGCAGACAACGAAAGACAAGTCTTGCCTGGGAGGTCAAGTCCTTATCAGCTTCGCAGCAGATGACATATCAAGGAAGGGTAAGAACAGTCCCGGAGGTCAAGTCCATATCCTCTACGCAACAGATTGCGCATCAGTGAGAGGCAAGTGGCAACAGGAAGGACAAGTCCATACCTGACAAGAGCCGAAGGTGTTGAAACAGTGGGGAGCAGGAGTGGATTTCAGCCCTACGGGTGACTCAACAATGAAGATTGTAAAATGAAAAGGATTGTTAGTTGTTTAAGTATATTAACATTTATTAAAGTAATTTCTATCGGGTCGTTGGGACCCTGAAATAAATTACGTTTTCTTAACGAAGGCGGTTCTGACGGGTCTATCCGCGACCTTGTCACTAATAGTCCTCTTGGGGAGTTTTCACTCCTCAACAGTTATTTATATTAGAGAGCTTCCTCCGAAGAAGAGAACGTGATCATGCTAATTAAGACTAATATATATATTGTATAAGCTTTCAAGAGAAGGGGAGAGAGAGGATAGACTCCTAGCTGATAGATTTGTAGATCAGTTGTCAATAAAGTAAATTGTTTTAGAGATGTCGATCCTTCCTTCCGTACCGTCCGACCCTTTGTTATTACAAATTTATTAAGAAACTTTCGATTTGATTATTTCAAACTATATATATTTTGGCGCTTTTCAATGAATTTACTGTTCTAATTCTTAAGCATTTAAATACCATTAGAAAATTAAAAATAATTTAATATGACGGAGTAATACACATAATAATTTGAAATATTGGAATTAATGAAATTTAAATATTTCAGGAAACCTAAAAATATGTAAATAAACTCTGAGTTCTTTGGACGTGTTGCAAAGGAGGAAATTTTGTAGTTCTATAGATTTTTTAATATTAATACTATATCAACATAAACTGTTATTATTAGTTTGAAAACTCATTTTTTTTTTTCATTTTTACTTAGACATTTAAGGAACATTCACAAAACAAACTTTTTATATATTTATTTAAATGCGAAGTAATTCGGGTAAACGAAACAAGAATTTTATGCTCTGAATTTGAACTAATTGTGAAAAGATCATCAGACAACCAAAGAAATTTTGCTCTTTTTTACTAAAAATTGAAATTTTTTTTGTTTAAAATGAATGTTACAAAAAGAGGCAGCTAGTGTATTTGTACATTTGTTTTATTACTTACTAACTAAGGAAAAGAAAAACAAACATATTAAAGTAGCTTCCATCCCACTGTGCGCTTGGTGTTCAGTTCTCCTGTCTTCAAGACCGAAAATGGAGGGAGAAAAACACTCGTTGCTAATGTACCGAAACTACCAGGACTGCGCATGGGCCAGAAGGAAATCTCGCGGCCAACAATGGAAATCTATCGTACCCCCTTCCTTCATCTAGCTGCAATTTGCTTCACCAATCACACACATTAATTCCGATTAATTTGCATCGTTTACAATGTTTGGGGGAGTCACAACTTCAGTCAGAATATCAGCAAACATTTCATCAGAGGGTAGATATTAAACATCTATTTCCTATCTATAGTGAATTCGACGTATGGAATGATATCTAATGTCAATATGTTTAGATCGTGAATGATACACTGAGTTCTTTATAATCTTCTGTATACCAAGGTTATCGCATAATTTGATGGAAATTTAGGGATGGACATAATTTCGTAAGAAAATGAGACTAATATATAAATTCTTTAGAGCTTTCTGAACGACTGCTGTACTCTGATTGTGTGACAGATAGTTGCTTTTGTCATACCTACGTTATAGGATTTTCCAGAAAGTTGTGCGTGTTATCTGTAATGAGATTTCCTTCTGGTTAAATCAAACGTCCAATCAGTCTCCTTATATCCTGTGAGAACAACTGAAATTTCAAACCACAATTTTTTTTGACCCTTTTCTTGATACATGCTTTTCTCCAACCGACGAGAGTTCTAGGATTGTTATTAAATTGATTCAGATGGTTGATTTCGTAACTAATACCTTATCTAGTAAATACTGATAGGTGCAAAAGTGAAACAATTAGATTACGGTAGTTATTTGTTCTTTTTCACTCTCAGATGAAGGACCCATTTTGTTTAATTTTACATTGGGATCTTATTTTATTTTTCTAACAGCCCAGCGACATTCGACAACCTTCTTGTTTTGAGGTAGCTTTAGTAATTTTCGTATTCCATTTTAAATAAGTGCCCCATGTTCAATTTCTATAGTTTTGTTCTAGTATTCAGCATAAGATCCATTTAATGTGTATATTCTAATGTCGCAATTCATATCTTCATCATCAGCACAATTTGTGCTCCTTTATCATTCTTCATAGTTGATAACCTTCATTTACTTTATTTATTTTTTGATACTCTTTTCACGATCTTGCGGGCGTTCCTACCTTAGTTTTCTTGAGACGACATAACTCCCTTTTTAATATGGAATTAACTCAATTTTTGTAGTCTGAGTCTTTATCTGAAGATTCCGATTTCCTTAATTCTTGAAGAGTTTTTCTTTTTGTTTCATCAGCAGGGGCTTACTCTACATTGGATGGTTCATTTTCATTATCTTGATTATTTTCAGGAAAGAAAATTTTGAAATCAATCATCATAAATCGAACAGTTTTCTAACTTTTCGACTTCTACAGCTTTAATTAACTCGGATAATTCCGCATCCCACAGTCTATAGGTTTTTGCTTCATTAGATTATCTCATAAAAACAGTCTCTTTAGATCCTTTATCATTTTTTATTTCATCAGTTTTTAATACAAAACAAACGGCTTTTGACCAAATATACTCAAATAACTGAAATTAGGCTTCCTGCCTATAGAAAAACATTTCATATGGTGCTTTGCTTCTTGATAGACTTCGAGTTTGGCAGTAATTATATGTTCGTAAATAGTTGTATATATAGCTTCTCTCCTAAATTTGTGTGGCAGATTGGATAGGATTGATAAGCAACGGGCTAAAGAGCAAAACATTCGATTCATTCTTCCAGCACAACCATTTTGAGAAGACGAATAATTTACAGTACGTTGCCTTTTTACTCCAAATAGCTTAAATTTTTTATCAAACTCTTTTCCAATATATTCAAGGCTATTTTGGTACGCAAAATTTTTATTTTATTATTCGGTTGATTTTCTAATAAATACTTAATGTTCAAGAAAGCCTTTTTCAATATATTTTGATTAAAGGAATGCAACATGGGTAAAATTTTCATTTGTCATCGGTGAAAGTAGCAACGCAGAAAGACTTTCGCATTGTACAGGACCGCCAATTAGAGTGAATTAAAAATAGTAATTCAAGACTTTTATATTCTGAATTGTTGGGATAAGAAATAGTAGATTGCCTTCCAAGAATATATATTTTAAAGTCCTGCAAAGAAATATATTAATTAAATGAAATAACTTTAACCATTGTATTTATTTAAATCGGTTTCATTTAAATGACCATGTTGAAAATTACTTGTAATTTATGGGAGAAATATAATATACGTCGTATCCTATTTTGCTGTAAAAATTATTCATTCTTAGAATTAATTATTCGAGTTAAGTCCTTTTTAAATATCATAGAGAAATTATTTGATGTTACTTTTGATATTGAAATTATATTAAATTTTCGTTCAAGTATATAAAGCACATGTCTTAATTTAAATGATTGGTATTTGTTACCATTCTTTTTTTTAAATGTTACATTTCCTTTATTAACAGCTTTAGCAGACTTATCAATAGCCAACTTTATATGGACATCACTTATTTATCCAACGCTAGAGCAGAAGGATCATTCGTTACTTATGTGATGTTTCTCAATTGTCGAAAATAAACGAATGTTTGAGTGAGTGTGAGTGAGTGAATGTAAAGTTTATTGGCGCAAGAGCCAGATATGGCTATGCTGCGCCAAACAAGATTAAACTGTGGTCTAGACGTGAAGTTGAAAAATAGATAAGTGGTTGACAAGAAGGAGGGTCGAAAATAGAGAAGGATCGCTAGGGTATCCCGGGAGTGCGTCACCCGTGTTTACCAAAGACAGTAAACCCCATGGGAAAGAAAGATCACTAGGGTACCTCGGGTTCGTGAAGCCCTTACTTACCTGAAGAAGGCAAGTCCCTGAGGTCCCCTGATATAATCCCCAGGGGCAGGGTGCCCGGCTATACCCCCAGACGCTGGGTACCCATTTTAGTCGCCTTTTACGACATGCATGAGCTACAGTGAGACTATTCTGTATCCCCGGTCACCACACGGGTCAAACGAATGTTTGAATACTACTTCTACAGAATTGTGTACATTGTTCAGCTATCATTACAAAGGTTTTGAAATGGGTAGTTATTTTGTAATTTATCTTCCACCTGCAATCATAAGGCTCGTGATAAAAAGTGTAATAATAATTGCATTTAATGTTTGTTTAGAATGGCCTCTTTTGGTCAACTTCACTTTCGTTTCTGTGTCTGAAACGCTGATGACCCTTTTTAATGTTTGAATAAAATTCTAGCTGTGCATCAGAATAAGAGTAAATCACCTTTTATCCTTCTGGGTATTAAATTATTAGTGGAGCTTAATTTTTGTAGTTTTAAGGTATGGAAGCTCGTCCCTTTATTTGATGGCTATTCGGAAACTTTCGTAGGAGTCTGAAACACTGCAAAGCAAAAAAATTGTTATTATGTCCTGAGCAATATAAATCTCCCATTCAGAATGTTTATATACAGGTGAGAAAAATTCATTCAAATTATCACTCGTGACTCGATACTCAATCACTCTTGTAAACTATAACTGTCTCAGCAGTGTAGCGTTTCTTACAAGACCTTTAGACTCACATGTTTTTTGGAAATACTTAATATCGTTTGAAGTTTTCAGTTCTTCATTTGACTAAGTTCACTGGGGCTAATAGATAAAATAATATCAGCAGATTGTTTTGGTCTTTTAAGATACAGTTTTTTATTTCAGCATCATTAGCTTTTGGTTTTAAGAATGTTCCATTTACAAAGTTCAAGTTGTTGTTCTTTACCAGAACACTTCAATATGGATATCCCAGGTATCATAATTTTCGTTTTCTAATTTTTCAATAACAATTATTGCTGCAACCATACTTTATTTGGTCTGGTTCAAACCCTTTAAGCTTACGGCTTCACTGACGGTAACAGCTTCATTAGGCTTTTTATTTCAAAGGCTGAACCTGAACGGATTACTTGTTATAACCTTCGTTGCAAAAATAGGTAACTAGAGATTTGAACTTTTATTTTATCACGCATTAAAAAAGGCAACGATTCTTAAACTGTAAAGCACGCTCCCCTGGCGATACGAGACGGAGTTACCATACCAAAAAAAAAATATATCAAAAAATAAATTTTTGTAAATGAAAACAAAGAAAAATACATTCTGATAAAAAAGAAATACACATTTAAACAAATATAATGCACTTATAAATAGAATTGTATCAGTACTGCATAATGTATTTAATAATTAACTTATACATATTAAATTAAAAACAAGTACAATAACCTGTAGTGACATCTTAGGCCCGCCTTCCAGAGCTAGATATAATCATTCTGAGTTATTTTTCTATAATTAGCTGATAACTATATTTTGTCTTGTAAGTACCCACTGCAGATCATTTGGTTTCACAAATGTAAAAATTTCTAGTTGGTATAGTATACGAAATGGTCTTGTATTCAATGCACGAATAATCATCATACACCCCTACACCTTAATTTAGAGTGATTTATTACTAAATTGTCTTTTTCCCTGATTGTCGTGAAGTCTGTGAAGATTTCTTCAGTTGAAAGATCATAGGGAATATTTTGCAATGGATTCTTATCCCATTCCTTACATGCTACCTAAGTTATGCCTTTGTCAGCAATAAAAACTTTTTAAAATTCTTCGCAATCAAATAAATGATTTTCGGTGTTTGCTGAAACAATTTTCATATGATACATCATTTTAACACATTCTTCCTGATTTGAAAATCATATCCAGATTTATTTTTTGTTCTAAATTTCTGCTCCTAAGTTCTATTTTTTTACAAAAAAAGCTTTAAATTTTATTATTCTTGTTAATTTGTAAAGTTTTTCATAATTCGCGTCATATAACGTAATTTTATAGCCTCAAAACACTTTTTTGTTATATACTTTGTTATTGTATAAGGAAGGGGGTGTTGAACATTATTGCTGAAATTGGGTCACATTTACTGAAAGACTGAGAAACACTGAACTTAGGAAATTAAAAGAAATATATTAGAACAGCTTATATCTCGCCATGCACTTGGCGTTCATTTCTCCGGTCTGCAAGAGAGAAAAGAGAAGCGAATAGAAAATCATAGTTGTGCCGAAACTTGAGCATACATTAGGAGAATCTGCAAGTGCTGAATGCGGAAATCCCTTGTTCTGTTACAAAATTTTAAATAAAATGAAAAAAAAAAAAAATTTGAATACTTGAAAATTGTTTCATCGCATTAGAATAATAATGATAGACTATAATTGAATCTGCTTTAACAGTTGAATATTCTGAAATATAAAGTGCCATCAAAAATTTATGATAATGTCAAAGGAGAAAAAAAAGTCTTCAAGAAAAAGAAATTCATCGAAAAAAAATATCCAATTTTCTGAAAAGCATTCATTTCTCTTATTATACATATAAATAGATTTTTTTTTTTCAATATTTTCACTGCAATAAATAACATAATGGCTGGAAATCAATAATACGAGTATCATGATTCAAAACAGTGTTTCGATACGTGTTTTGAAAATTGTTTCAGAAAATTTTCAGATCAGTTCTTCAAACATAACTTTCAATGTCAGAGAAACTATTTTGAGTTATAAAGGATCATGTTTTTATAGCATTTTACGTTCCTATGATCAATAATAAAGAGTTTGTTATAATTTACTAAGAAAAGTTCTTTGTAAAATGCAAAATACATAATTAATACATAAATTTCTTTCAAATCTTCTAATTTAATTTGTAATTTAAAAATCAGCAATAGCTCTGATTCAAAATACATAATTATATACATATGCATGTTTATAATACATGGAACTTAATAAAATCTCCAATACAGAATATTCTAAGAGTTTTCAAAACATTTTCTATGTAATATGCGTCATAAACACTAAATTTAGAATGCAATAAAAAAACGTCTTAAAAACGTCCTATAATAGTACAACATATACCTTGTGGGCGTAAATAAAGACAAAGGGATCTTTGGATTAGAATAAAAATAATTAAATGCTTTATAATGAATGAACTAATTAGTTGAAATTAATTTTACCTTTTCAACTTTAAACTGCATTACAGAAAAATTTACGATGAATTCTAACTAAGCATTTCTATATAAAAACAGTGAAATAATTATGTTAATTTTTTAAAAAAAATGCATTTAATTTTATTATTTTAAATGTTGTCTGTAGCTCAATCAAGAACTTAAGACAATCATGCAAAAAGTGAAATAATTAATTCTTTTAGTTTATATTCTTTTGAGGAAGTACAAAAGATTCCTTTCTTTCTCTTCTTCATATAAAAATGATTGAAAAGAAATAATCAAATAACTGTGTGTGTGTGTGTGTGTGGGTTACGTATTGTTTTACAACTACATTTATATGACAGATACAACAGTAGAAATATAAGGAATATTTACAATAAAATACTTTATCTGTACCTTAAATGCTGCAAATATTACTTATTTGTTTGCAATTCTTCTTCAAACTCTCTAAACCATCGTAAAGAGAAAAATTGAGTTATTGAAATATTTTTTCTGGATTTGTTTTGTTTTATCATAAACGAAGTCCACAATGTTATTTCATCGTCCCTTGCATGTAGCAGCTAAGTAAATTAACTCTTAATTTCTACAACGCATCACAATATAATTCCAAATATGAACACAATTGACAAAAAAATAAGTTCCAGCTAAAACATTTGAATTCAGTTGAAGTAATAATATTTACTAATCACCATTCCGCTAGATTTAATGCTGAAATTTTATAAGGTGCATAATTCATTTCGCCAAAAAATAATACTATATAGATTAAATAAAAAAATAACTCTTTGTTAGAGTAAAAATTTAATTCAGTGCATCATAATGACTGATTTAATTTCACATTTTGTGTTTCATAATGAAATTAGTAAATTAAATTTCTGGTTGTATTCTTAATAGATAGTCATGGTAATTCATTGATTTGAATTTAATTTTGAGAAGTATTGAATTTATTTCAGATTTTCATTTCTCTCTTTCCACTTCAATTGAATTTAAACTTTTTTCGTTTCATCTTTTCAGTAAGACAATTTTTAAAAGTAAACTGAAAACTCATAACTCAAAGAAAAACAACTTGCCTTTTAATAAATCAGTATTTTTAAAAAAAAAACAAAATGTTCTCAAACTGATACCGTTGGAATACATGTGTAGATCTAAACACCTTTATGGCTGGATTTTGAGTAGTGATGTTTTATAAGATATGGTTACTCTGTATTCTTCAGAAGGCTTGAGATGTAAGGCAAACTTTGTGATTTTTCAATTTCAGCCAAAGTTTAGGTTCACGTTTTTTTTTTATTTTATTTTATTTTTATATTTTTTATTTACTTTTATTTTTTTCACACGGTACGTTGATTAGGTTATGGATAATTTTCGCCAATTGGAACATATTAGTGATTTTGAGCCTCGTTTCAAAAACTGACACTTTACTTCTGGAGAGAATTTTCGTAACTTTTTTTGTAAATTCATTGATTACGTTTTGGTTTTTGTAGCCTATTATAGGACGGATTATTTGCACCTTCAAGTCTGAAAAACATTTTACTGCAGAGAGTAAATATTCTTGATCGATTGTTTTTTCCTCGGTGCTTGACCTTGCGCGATGTGTATTAAATATTTCTTGCATATTTTCTATCGAGTTCAAAAAACAACAATGATTGCTATGAAAGCTCAAAACTTGAGGTGATTGCTTGGAATATGAAAAAGGAGTGAATATCCAAAGATTTAGGAAGCAAAATGAATTGTTCCTGTTAAGAATTTTCAAAACGTGAGAGCGTGCGGGATATTACAATAAATTGATCCAACTGGACGGATATGAAATACTTACAAGACGAAAAGGATAAAATTATTCTAATTTTTGCTCACTGCTATTATGATAATATTTTTTATATTACAATGGTATTCTTGTGAATGATTTTTTAACTAAATATAATTATGATAATATGTAGTGTATTGGGTTCAAACTATAAGGCTTACAGGCTGGTAAAATTTATTCGAAGACTTCGTGAGAAAATTTAAAATGTCAGATTTAATTTTAAAAATAATAAAAAAAGCGAAAGTAACAAACCGCATTAAAACCTTGTGAAGTTCTATAATATATATATATATATATATATATAAACTGCTGTTTGTGAAATGCAACACCATGAAGGAATCCATCAGAATCAAAATGAAATCGCAAATGTCAATTATAGGATATTATTATGCAACAAAGTTTCAGATTACCGCTGTGCGGCGTGCGCAGCGCCCTGAATTTCGATAAAGAAAGGGCAAATAAAGTGCTGTAGTCGCTTGGTGTCACATTATTTGTTAGTGGCAAACGTTTAGTGAGACCTGAGTATGCCTCCACATTTAAAGAATAAGGCACCGCCAACCGGAGTTGAACGAGGGAGGTGATAACGGCTCGAGAAGGAGTGATTTTCCTATCGCGCAACAGCAGCCGTAGGGCAAAGCGGAACAGTTCCATGCGATGCGAGTTTAAAGAAAAATCGAGCACCGAAACAACTCTGAAAAACAGGCACTGACGACAGAAGGTGACGTCAGAGCAGCGCATGATCGACACTCTTGCCCGCATGGCGGTGAATGATCGTGTACAGCTCTCCAGGCAGCTGGTGCACGTTGGTCTACTGCTACAGGCGGTGTACAATCATGTCGGCTTCTGTCAACGTTCGCTGCGCCGTGGATTGCGTAAGGGTGTTTTATGCACAGGATTCTCACGGCGAATCATCGAGGTTGCGTCGGTGGGCTCTAATACAGAGACAGGTTGATTGGCACCAAGTTGTCTTTTCAGATGAATCACGTCAATTTGTGGACCCATGACGGCTGTGTTCGTGCTAGGGACGTTGCCGGTCAACGCTGCCTTCCTGAGAGTGTATTATTGAACGGCTTATAGTGGTCGAACTCCCGGAGTAATGGTCTGGGTGCGATTTCGTATCATGGACGATCCACCCTGATACGAATTGAGGGTAATCAAGAACAGTACGTCCGTGAAGTGCTGTTTCTCCGAAGTCGTTCCTTTTGCGCGCATCCGGAGCTAATTCAGCAGATACCCACATGTTGCGCGGACTGTCGAGACTCTTGTTCAGCACACAGCAACGCATGCAACTTCTTCCTTGGCCTGCTTATTCACCGGATATGTCGCCTATTGAGCACGTGCGGGATATGGTTGGTCATGTCTCGCCTGTGATCCGCGTCCTGTGCTCTAAAGACGAACTCTTTGGCTTCAGCAATGCTGATATGGAATCTCTCCCCAAGCAGACATCCTCAACATCTCTTGCTCGGACCTCATGCCATCGCATAAAGTGCTGTTAACTTATCGGCAGCGTACGGTGGCCGCAACCCACCGATTCTCGGACGCTTAATCTAGTTTCCTTTGGTTTCTGGTAACTCAATCACTATCTGTGTAATCAGCAATGTCGCTCTGCACAAATCCCATTTCCCATCCTTGATTATCTCTTCTCCATGGTGCCTGCATTTTCACAAAACATAGCATGTGCTACATACATATTATATAGTTATATATATATATTATATATACATATGTATTACATACATATACACATTATACACATACATATATTATTATTATACAAGCTTATACACATATACACATTATTCATATACATACACATACATGAGCACATATATACATATATGTATTTATTATTATTTATATATATATATATTTACTATTACATATGCTGAAGCATTTATATGTTTATTTACATACATATATTATTACATAATATATATATACATATTATTATATACATATACATATATATAATACATTGTTATATATATATATGTTATATACATATATATATATATATATATTATATATTATTATTATATATATATAAGTAAGAGTGTTAATACATTAAGGTTATATATATATAAGAAAGAGAGTACATATAAGCCATATATATATATATATATTATATATATATATATATTATACATATATATATTAGATATATATATATATATGAGAAAGATATATTATATATATACATATATACATATATACATATAGAGTATATATATAGTTAAGGAGCATATATATATATATATATACATATATTATAATGATGTAATAAGTCATTAATAGCCATATACATATAAAGATTTGAGCGAGCCCTCTAATCAATTCCTTACGGTGCTCTGGGTCAGAAAGTAAACCAGCTGCGGTTCTTATCTATTGTGAGTACGAGAAGAGAGTACTCGAAGAACCGGAACGTGTCTCCAGTCTGACAAAGGGAGATGGTGAACATCAAACTCGCCAACCGTTAACACGTCTTGTTACCGCGCTTGGGAAGGCGGCACCATTAACATGTCGATACTATTATCCACATCAAAAGCGCATCCAATCATCGGTACTTATCTGGACCATTAAACTTTTCTGTTGAAACTCTGAAGAATTATTCGTGTGATAAAGTTGCATTTCCTGGAAAGTCTTACACACACACACACACACACACACACACACACATATATATATATATATATATGTATATATATAGCTATGTATATATATTATATATATATATATATATATAGGCTATGTATATATATAACTATATATATATAGCTATGTATATATATATAACTATATATATATATATATATATATATATATATATATATATATATATATATAACATCAATCAATAACTCCTGAGACTAACCCAGAGATGGCGTCAGAAACCAGTAACCAGGTCTTTCTATACTAACCTTGCTTGAAACGAGTCAAAATTTAAGTCGATCGGACCAGAAACAGCTGAGTTATTCGAGGTTGGGAGTAAAGCTACTTTGTAGTTTGTTTAAAAAAATGAAAACTGAGTTTCAAATTCTGATAAACATTGTTTTTTAATGGGTAAAACACCGTGCAAGCGAAACAATGATTGAAAAATGCTGCTCGGACCCCCCGTCCATCAAAAGCAACGACGGTCGGTAGTTTGCCGAACGTGGTCGTACCGACAATAAAATGACGGAACGCTCGGGTAGACTCCAGGAAGCCGTTACCGAAAAATGTGAGTGAAGTGACAAAAGTAATGAAAGTGACTGCAAGTGAAGCTCCGTGAGATTGCTGAGATGACACAGATATCATATGGAAGTGTATTTAATGAAAAGGATTCAGTGAGAAGTGTGTGCTGTTTTTCCAAGTGCAGCGATTGCTGATGGAACAAAACAGCAACGAGTCGATGATTCAGGAAAGTAGTTTATCGTTATTTACTCGCAACAAAAAAAAAATTCATGCGAAAAAAAAAAAAGAAAAAAATTAGGGGATTTGAAAAGCGTTGAACGATTGTATCACCCCAAAAGGTGATTAACAAAGGTGTTGGCGTTGATATGAAAGACTCGAGTTATTCGATGTGTTATATACATATACATGGCCATTACACACACATATTGTTAATACGGACACATTGCTACGGCTACGCACACTGGGTTGTTACACACTGCTGGCTAATGTCACTGGTTGTCATCATTACGCCATTGCTGGCCAACCTCATACACATTATTACACATTGGCTGGCTGGCTACATGTCATTGCTGTCATTGGCTACACATGCCACACACACACATTACATTACACATTATTATATTACTGGCTGCTACATACATGCATAACATTGTTACACAACATGGCTACACACACGTCACTGGTTGGCCATGGCTGTCATTGCTGGCTACTTTACCACACATGCATGAACTGTTATTACATATTACTGGTACACATTATTGCCAACCTACACACATGGCTGCCTATCATTACAACCTGGTACATATTACATACACACATGTCCCATATTGGCTGGCCATACTGGTCATTGCCAAATCATATTATTGTTACGGCTGGCCATTGGCATAACCTCATACACATGTACAGGCTGGCCACATACGTCATTATTATTAACCATTGTTGCTGGCTGGTTGGCTACAACCAGTTAAGGATATTATTACTGACATTATTACATGTTATTACAACCATACACATGGCATACATACACATATTAACCTCATATTATTATTACATACATATTACACACATTGGCTATTACATGCCACATTACATACATACACACACACACACATTGTTGAAGTTGCTACACATATTGTTGTGCTATTACATGTCAACATACATATTACACACATATTATTATTATTGGCTGGCTACACATACATACATACAGCTGCACAAGATTACACATTTCATAACTCACATATTGGCTACATATACATGTTGGCTGCCACATACACATGCACACAGTTGCTGTCAAGACATGGATAATTTGATAACTGGCTGTTATTACAAGGTTGGCTACACATATTGTTATTACGCATTACGCTGGCTGCATTACTCACAACCACACACACATACACTACTGCCAAAACATTATTACGCAGATTACTTCAAGTGATGGAGATTGTTGTTCATCCTGAATCTAATACGATATACCTGCTCTTACGTAATGTAATA
>BMAW01048706.1:101686-156501 GCA_019974015.1 Nephila pilipes
ATTGGCAATTTATATTTTTATGTGGCAATTTTTGATTGGCAATTTATATTTTTATGTGGCAATTGATGTTTGAAATTAGATTTGATAAAAAAAAAAAATATGTGTATGAGTTCGACATTTTGAAACATGAATTTTGTGTTGATATCTCGATATAAATATAAGAATGTGTTTATGTATTTTTTAAAGAAAAAGGAGTTGTGATGTGTATGTGGCACTCTAAAAGATGTTGAGAATTAGTATTTTAAAGTGTTTTGGCAATTTTAGTATTTTGTTATGAAAGAGAAATAATATTTGAACTGTATGATAACTAAGATTTTGGTTTTGAACTCTTAAATTAGAATTATTACTTAAGAGAATTTTTTTTTCTTTATATGTGCGTTGGGGAATGAAAGATAATTTGTAGTGAAATGTAGATATAAGGGTGATTATGTAAATTTTTTTGTGTATAATTATTGATATTTGCTATTTTAAGTATTTGAGGAATTTAAGTATTGATGTGTGTGTATAATTATAATAATTGTTATTCTAAGTATTTGAGGAATTTAAGAATTGATGTTTGTGTATAATTATTGATATTCGATATTTTAAGTATTTGAGGAATTTAAGTATTGATGTTTGTGTATAATTACTGATATTTGCTATTTTAAGTGTTTGAGGAATTTAAACATTGATATTTTGTGTATGATAATTAATGGTTTTAAAGTGTATCAGTTATTAATGATTTTGTGTTAATTGAAACTGCACAATCGGGACAATTGTATATCAGGTTGGCCGAACTGTTAACTTCCTTACTTAAAGCCTGCCTCTAGAGGTCGTTCATTTGTAAGGGGAAGAGTGTGTGATGTCACACTATCTCCTCAGACGGGACCTGACCGAATGTCCGAGAGGAGCTGTTATAAACGAGCGGTAGTAAGGAATGAAAATAAAATTGTTGTTGTTATACAACCCGATGTATTTTTTGTCTAAGGACAACCGTGAACTGAAATCTGAGGTGATGATGATTAGTAGATAGTTTTAGTAGTAGAGATAGTAGTCTTCAACAATATATATATGTATACACACACACACACATATATATATATATATACACACACACATATATATATATATATATATATATATATATACACACACACACACACATATATATATATATATATATATATATATATATATATACATACATATATATATAACTATATATAATCAATAATGTTTTAATTACAGTTTTGTTATAGTAATTATTTTTAATAAAACTATAAACGAATGTAGAAAGCACTTCCAAAAGAATTAGTTCATTTTCCTTTATTTAAAACCTTTATTAATTTTGAATATTGTGGAAAGACGGGACTGAAATATTCAGAAATATTAAAGATTTAAATATTTCTTTATCCCTCTTTTTTAATGTATTTGTTTCGTAAAATATAAAAATATAATTCACGTTAATAATTACATTTATATGATAGATATAGTCCTTAATAGAAATATAATGTATATTTGTAATAAATACTTCTTATTTAAAAGTAAAAATGTTATTGTGTGTGATTTCGAAAGAAGGAATTTTATTTTCAATTCCGTGTTACCAATGTTAATTTATTTGTTTGCAATTATTCTTTAAGTGCTAATACTGTCAGAGATAAAATTAGAGTTATGCATTCATGATTTGCTTTATACGAAGATGGTGAATGTCATCGAGCTGGCACAAATTGAACTCAAGATTTCTACAACGCTTCATCTTGTAATTCAAATATGTTATGTACACAATTTATTGAAAAAAATAATTTCATTCAAACTTTTGAATTCAGTTTATTAATAATTATTACAAGGATTCTAATGCTGAAATTTATGTGATACATAATTTATTTTGAATAATAATAATATTAATACATAGAATAAATTATGTTAAATTAAAACTATAACCCTTTTTTTAGAGTAAAAATTTAATTCAGTACATCATAATGATTGGACTTAAATTTCATATTTTATGTTTTACGTAATAGAAAATTACATTTCGTTGTATTTTTAAAAGATAAATTAAGAAATCTTTAATTAATTAATTTTAATTTATTTAATTCAAATTTTCTTCCGTCTTTCCACTTCTCGAAATTAAAACTTATTTTTACAAACATCTTTTCAATAACACAAATTTATTTCAAAAGTAAACGGAAAATAAAAACATAACTAAAATAAAAATTTACCATTACACAAGTAAATTTTTCTGAATATACCAAAAATCCTCTCAAACTGGAGATGGTTTGAATGCTGTTCAGCTCAACCGCTCTCTTCAGCTGGATTTTATTAGCGATATTTTGCCAAATATGGCTACTCTACTCTATGATGGCTTTAGACGTGGAAATCTTTGTGATTTTTCAATTTCAGGCTCAAGTTTAGGTTCTTTTCGTCTTTTTCCCCCCTGTATGTTTATTAAGGAATGGAAATTTTCCCCCCATTAGAACACTGGATTTTTTTTTTTTTTTTTTTTTTTTTTTTTTTTCTTGCGGCTTGGTTTCGATTATGACACTTTTACTTTTTTAGAGAATTTTCGTAATTTTTTGGTGGGTTTGTTGATTACCTTGTTGTTTTTGTAGCCATTTACAGGACGGGGTTATTTGCACCTTCGTTCGAAAACATAAACTTTTACTTTAGAGAATATTTTGGATCGACTGTTTCTCGACGCTTGGACTCCTTGGAGTGATATGTATTTCTCTGTGGAATATTTCTGCATATTTTCTGTCGAGTCTAAAAACAGCGATGATTGATAGTATGAGTATGAAAAAGGCGAGTGAATATCCAAAAGATTTTTGAAGCAAAAGGAATTCTTTCTATTAATGAATTTTCGAAATTGGAGAGTGTGTGATATTTTGTTAGGAATTGATTCAAGGATGGATATGAATGGCATTACAGAACGATTGGATAAAATTATCTGAATTTTTACTGGAGCGAAAGGAGGGATTCGTTGTTTTTCCTTGATTATCAGATGTGCGATTTTGTTCGAGTAACGAGATTGTGTTTTGAATGGTTTGTGAAGTGTGATATGAAAAAATCGGTTTTGAATCTGTAGGTTCTGTCGAAATAGAGAGATATTTGTTTTATTTGAATAATAACTGTTTGATGTTCTTTGAGTAACAAAATTTCGTCTGATAGGTGTATGTTAGAGTTTGTTGATAGGAATGTTTTGTCGAAAGAAAAGAGGAATTTGCTTTAATGTGCATGATAATGTCAGACCAATCGATTGTTTTAAGGGAAAGGAAGAATTGTGCGATGCATATAAAGGTCGTTGAGGAACGAAAGAAGGACATTTTGTTGTTTGTTTTGTCTGTAACGTCTGTGGCATATCCACTTTCCTCGGCCTTCTTCAATGTTTGTTGGTCGAGCTACCAACTTTGACACTCATGCATCTAGACTGCCCGAGCGACACCTGATCCCCGAGATGTCAGCAGAAGGGGGATCGTGGCTATTTCGGCAGCTTGTGAAGATTGGGGGAATTCGCCGACGAGAAAACCGTTGGAGATCGATGGCCCTCAAAGAGCGTCAGTCCCTGCTTGGTTCCCGGTCCAGACGGACGTCTTGGTATCTCCTGTCACATATTTTTGTATAATCGCTGTACATAGTCACATTAAATATTTTAAACTTAAAAATCAGAATTTACCTATTTGTCTGATTAACAATAAATTATCTCAAACGGCACATGTCGAATGAAATCGAGATTTGTTTTTATGTGTTGTGCTCATTGGTTAAGAACGTTTGGTGGTTTGGAATGTGCTTTGAATGAGTTTTTGTGAAATGAAAATACCCGATGATAATTGAATGTGAACCAAAAGAGGAATAATTGATATTACTAGCAATGATGCTTTCAAACACATCATCTCGAATTTCATTAGAAATCAACGCTTACTAAGAATCTCCCTGAGAAATAGGAAAGGGAAAATTTTTCTTATTTTTCCTTTTTCTGCTTCGCGGACTTCATGTTCCATCGAAAAAAAAAATAGCTATCTTTGGCGATTTTTGAAATCGAATTAAGTGGTGGGGTTTATTAGTGGTTAGTTCCTGAGTATCTCTGAATCATAACTCTTCGTCCATGCCAATTATCATAAGTTTCACGCTACTTTTATTTAATTAGTGATTTTACTTCAAAAAAAAAAAGAAAGAAAGAAAGAAACTGCTAAAAATTCGCCAAAAATATGTATTCCTAGGAAAGAGTAGTACGTTTTTGCAAAAGGAAAAAAATACAGGCGCCATCTGTTGTATACAGCGCGAAATACGCTAACAATTAACAAAAATGCATTCGAAATTTAAAAAAAAAAAGTTTAACAATTTCGGTTTTGCTTTAATCAATATTTTCCTGTAAGAGATGGGCTATTTCGTCTCCTATACATTAGCAACGAAAATTAAATATCCATTTTATGCGAAAAACTGCATATATTTTAAAATTTCTAAATTGTATGACCACTCTCTAATAAATAATCATAACTGTATATATCCATAGTAATTTACGTTAATACTGGATCATTTCTTCGATCTGAAAATAAGATCGAAATTTGATCCCATTCTTCAGCATTAGAAGAAGATAGTCTTTACTCTTCAAAAGTCCTCTAAAACAGTTAGGTGGAAGAATATTATTAACAACCTTTCCTTCATTATTAATATGCCTTCATTTTGGTACTACCAAAAGAAATTTTTGATGCAATTTCAGAATCTGGAAGCATGGTTTTATATATTTGTGATAAACAATCTCGTGATATGTAACTGGGATGGAGTTTTGCAGTATTGAAGACGCAGTTAACTTCAACAGCCAATATTAGCACTTCTAGTTTTGAATGTATCTTCGCAAAAAAAAATGAATAAAGCTGAAAATTTGATTATTTTGGAATATTTATTAGAGTTTAAAGGGAAAAAAAGTTTTATAAAAAAGTTCTGTGCAAAGTTTTACAAAGAACAGATTTAGCTACCCAAGGTGCGATGTATTTTATAATTATTATTAAATTAATTTGTTAAATATATGAATTAAAGTAAACGATGAAATATGAAGAAATGGACAATAGTAAACTTTTCCAATATTAAATTTAAAGCAAACGATAAACTTTTAAACTGAATATATTTAATCTAAATGTAATTAAAATTGAAGCAATAAAATAAAAAAAAATGAATTGTGATCTGGTACGGGAAAACACTCCACCTTAGATAATAGCCTATTGTGGCTAACAATTATTATTTTTTTTTTTTGTAGTGGCTGACTTGTCGTAATCCGACTTTTGTTTATTGGATGCAATATGTTGTTAACGGTTGGTAACCTTATCAATCTCACCCTATCCACAATTCCATCCAAGCACCTGCATGATAATAGAAATTGTACAATATTACAATTTTATTGGTGTGGTTATTCTGTTTTATTATTTTTTTCTCTGGGTTACATAAAATAATTTGTGTAAAATGAAATACACTTAAAATGAAACTTACTCCTGTTCCAATTCATCTCAATCGACTCGATCTGTTAATTAAATTCTTACGATTTCGTTCACACCCATTTCCTATATTCCAAGCCCAAGTTACGTTAAGATTCGTGTTGGTAGTACAACCACCTTTTTCATTTTCTGAAAAATCCTTTTATCATATTTCCTTAACGAATTTTAAACTCTGTTTTAAATATTTCAAAATAAACCTTTCCTTTTTTTTTTTTTAGTTCAGGTAAATACTAATAGATGGCGACACGAAGCTTTCTTATGCGGTATGGTCTCTGCGATTATATTGATTTTCTCAACTGCACCATCACTTATTGTGTACCAACTCCGAGCCTTGAAAATTATAGAAAACTTTCTGGAGAGAACTTTCATTATTAAGATTCTTTTTCTTTAGTAAGATGATGGCGAATCAATTAAACTTGCATGGAATCCGAAAGTTAGCCCGTGAAAAAGACGTGTAGAAGTTTAAATGAAATTAAGGCGAAAAAATAAAATTATGTTGAATCCAGAAGAAGAGTAATAAATGCTTAATAGCGGCGGTACCTGGTGTTTCAAATATTAATAAATTGATATTTCAAAATTCATTTATTCAGTTTTAAGAATAGAGAAAAAAGCCATTTTAAGTTTAAATATGTCTCAAATTTTTAATACAGCGCACTTTGTTGAAGTATACAATTCTATCCATTTAATTTTAATTTAAATAATTTTCTCATTTTTAAATTTAAAAACATTCATATGTGTTTTGCTCATATATCCCATTCATTACTGCATTTGTTGCTAGGTCGGAGCAAATAATGAATTCCTTTTAAAAAATAATTTCAGATACCCTCACTATATATAATTATATTGTTTTTTTAAGACAATCTAATTTTATTAATTTATTCCTTATTTGTTGATAAGTAATTTTATCCGGTGTTCTATAGGAGACCTTTCAGGTTTAAAATAAAAAACCAAAAATACCAGTTAATTTTATATAATTATATTTAAATATTAGAGAATTTTCATGTGATTTATTATTTTTCTTATGTAGATTAAAATATCTATTTCTAATAAAATTATATTCAAGATTATTATTTTTAAATGAGGTATAAATTGTAAAGGAATTCTAAAATGTTTCTTATGTTATGAAATGTTATATACAGGTATATGTAATGTTGTCAACTTTTAATTTTATTCCAACTTCCTTTTTAAAGAAATAAGTAAAAATTGTATTTACATATATAACAAAAAATTCTTTCAAGCGTTGAAAATGATTTATTTTCTATTGAACATCAAAAGTGTTCACATTTTTACCCGTTTTTTGAGCAGTGCATATTATTTTTATATTTGTGTATAGCTTGGTCGAGAAACACTAATTAATTAGATTTTTGAAAAACTAACTTTTATTTTAGCAGAATCGATAAATACTGAATTAATAAAATCCGGCAAAAGTCTTTTTCACCACATTTGAGTTAAAAATATAGACTTAAAATATAGAGTCACATATAGACCTTTTTTTCCGGAATGGTTAATTTTTAAACAAAGCATTTCAAATTTATTTCGAGGGAAAAAATCTCATTTGTTAAAAAGTACGAAAGAGGAATTACTTCACTTACAGGAGAGTTACTCTTAGAAGCAACAGATTTGATTTGACTAAACCAAATTGAAAAAAAAAAAACTACAAATAGCGTTAGAAACGATGAGGAAGATAACAAATTGATGTGTGATTATGTCATTGCTGAAAAGAAGGAAAATAAAGACGATAGACAAGAGGAAATAACAGAGTGAAGAAGTGTCTAGATGAGACAGAATTGGAGAAGGTAAGAATTGAGGTTCAGATAAGTCAAATCAAGAGACATTAGCATTAATTCTCAATGAATTGAATAATTGATTTATAAATTTTATATGAATAAAAATATTTTTCTGTATTTGATATTTTTCGAGTGTCAAACTAGTGTGATGTCCGTATCAAAAGAGTTTTGAGTCAACTTCCTCAAGAATTAACGCAACTGATTGCTCGAGAATCTGAAGAAAAGGCAAGGATTATGGTCGTATGAAAATCTTGTTACTCAAAAGATTCAAATGACCTCCTTAGAAGTTTTGGCAGTTGTTTGTCTCTCATCAGAAAAGTACTGAAAAAACGTGGAGCGACTTCTACCAAGAAATTCAAATACACTTTAATGGATAGATTGAGGGACTAAACGTAGAAATCTTTGACCAATTGCGAGATCTGATAATAGCAGATTAAATAAAGAGAAAATCTCCCGTTTAATTCAAAGAATATCACTAAGACAAATGGCCAACTATAAACTCATCAGTAGATTTAGCCGAGAGACTTGAGGAATTTAAGAATGTCCGGAGATCATTGAAGCCAAAGCATGCATCTCTCCACCTTTTCGAAAACAAGAAGCCAGAGTATCGAATAAGTTCGTATATATTCGATTTGAAAACCGCCATAGGAGAACAGAGAATTTCTAACGTGAAAGAAAATATTCTGAGACTCGTGTCTGAAAAGGTTTCCAAAGAAGAACGCCTAAAAAATGTTTCAGCTGTCATACTTCCGATCATTTGAGTTACAATTGTCCTAAAGTCAAGAGAAAGTCGCAACTTGCAAAACCATCCAATTTTCAACTACAAACCTGTTCTGTCGTCCTGCAAAAATGACTAGATCTCAAATATATTACACTCGGTGAGAAAACCATTTCCGCTCTTACAGATGCAAGTTGTTCAGATTGTCTCATTCGTGAAGACGCAATTATGAAGATTATCAACCAACCGAAGTTGTGGAAGAAATGTATTGTATAGGTAAATCTTAAGATCTTAAGTGTTGACGAAAGGTTCGATTATAACTTCGCTATAATTGGAGACAGTTATTATTTAACGTGGAATGCAGTGCAGACCAAGCAACTAAATTTTCAAGCAATAATAGGAGCATTCGGTAAAAGCTTTTTTAAAATTCACACAAAAAGGTCTGAAGCTCTACAATTGTGAGGAAAACGATCATCAGTATCAAAAACATTCATCATGAAGCAAAACGATATATTCACAAGATAAGTCTAAAAATCAAAAAACCATAAGAGAAGAGGAAAAAAAAAAAAAGATTTCTGAGTATCAAATTGATTATTTGGTAGGGTCCACCAATTTAGAGTTGGCTTCAAACTCAAACGTAAATTTTTCGGAATATTTCAAGTTACTTAAGTTATGCCCAGAGATACATGAGATAAAGAAAGTAGACGGTTATATTCAGGCTCAAATGTAACTATTGGGTTGTTCGGAAAGTAATTTCGTTTTTTTTTTTTTTTTTTGTGGAAATAAAGACAGTTTTCGTAAAATAAACAAATACTTTATTAAATTATATATTGCCCGTTCTGGCCCAACACCTTTTGCCATCTTTATGGTAGTAGCATAATTCCACGCTCATAAAATTTTTGGTCTTTGCTGGCAAAAAACTGATCAAGGTGTTTTTGACCTCCTCATTTGAGGTGAAGGTTTTACAGTCTGAAAAATTTTGGAGTGACCGGAACAAATAATAATCCGATGGTGCCAGGTCTGAAGAATATAGTGGGTGTGGCATTGTATCCCATTCAAGCTGTAAAAGCTTTTGGCGAGTGACCAAACTTGTGTGAGGTCTCGCGTTGTCTTGGTGAAACACTACACCTTTCCTGTTGATTAGTTCTGACCTTTTCTGTTGAAGTGCATCATTCAGTTTGTCCAGCTGATGACAGTAGACTTCAAAATTAATCGTTGTGTTATCCGGTAAAAGCTAAAAAAAAAACGATTTCTTTAAAATCCCACCAGCAGACAGCATCACTTTGTTTGGTGAATATCGGCTTTGGAAATGGTTTGAGCCGGTTCATCTTTCTTGCTCCATGACCTCTTGCGTTTGACGTTGTTGTATACAACCCATTTTTCGTCCCCAGTGATGATGCGCTTCAAAAACGGATTATTTTCGTGACGTTTGAAAAGCGAATCGCAGACGTCAATGCGGCGACACAGATTTCTCTCTGTGAGAACAGGGGGAACCCATACATCGAGCTTCGAGGATAATCCCAGGCCTTTCAAGTGGTCATAAACTGTTGAATTTGATAAATTTAACCTCAATCTGATCTCACGTGTTGTTATTCGCCGGTTCGCATCAACTAATGCCTTTATCGCGTCTTTATCAGCTTCAACCGGCCTTCCCGAACGTGGTGCATCTTCGACATCAAAATTGCCGGATCGAAATTTAGCGAACCAGTTCTGGTACTGGCGTACTGTCAAACGCCTTCTCCATACACATCGGTCAATTTCTTTCTGGCTTGAACAGCATTTTTACCCTTTCTGTAGTAAAACAGTAAGATATGTCGAAAATGCTGCTTATCGCTCTCAATATTTAAAAGGGCACCAACCAAAAACTACTGCGTAGAATTAATTGGAATTTTTCACACATAAACCTTGCTATATGAGATCTCAAAGCATATAAAAATTATACGGCTTAAATGTGAAGTTGGGTGCAAAAAAAATACAATTAAACCCTCTGTCGGGAAAAAACGAAATTACTTTCCGAACAACCCAATACTATCTTTGCAGATTGAATGAAACATTTCTGACATGGACAGATAAAATTCAAAGACAAATAAATTTTCTCAACAGCAATTTTTTTTTTACTTTTCTTAATTTCTTCTCAATATTTACATTTCATTTATATTTTGTGCATTACTTTGTTTAAATTTTGCTTTATAAGTAATTCGTATTATATAATATTGTACGGTCAGGATCAAATGTTGCTGAAGTTATCGATGCTCAGGAATAGGCGAGCTGTAGGAATCGATATTTTTAATGCCTTCCTACACTAGAGGACGTTACGAATCAGACGATTATTAAATTATATTGCCTTTTCACGGGGAAAAATTCTTGAAAACCAGATTACAGATCCATAATGATTGGTGACAGAGTGGCGTTAGTCAGCAAATTCTTGAATATGTAAAAATCCATCGTCTAAATTTGCTTGCAAATAATTTTTACATGCCGCACATTATACTTAATTAAGAATCTTTTAAGACTCCACCTCTTTATTTGAATTCAAAATGTCCAGTAGACCAATAGACTAAACTCATGTAACGTCACGATCACATAAGATTTGTTTACCCAACGATGTAAACAAGTCATATATTCGTTTGTCTTGACTGTTTGTGAAATCTCTTATGCTTCTTAAACTTAAGTAACTTACATTTCACTAAATATACTACTTTTTAATTGAAAACAAATTATCACAAAACTTTGTTTTATATATTTTTCACCCTAAATAAATGCAAGAATTGATATTTTGGATTTCTGTAGTATAAAAGTACTTATTAAATCATTCTTCTATCACAAGCTAAAATGATGGTTACGAATTTATTTCGTTTTCATATAGACATTTTGTTATAATTATGAAAACATCTTAATTTAAATGTGATTTTTTGTATTGAAAAAATGTATTTTTACTGATCTTTGCCAGCTCAGGTGTCGTCCTCGTCACTTGACTGTGGTTAAAAATTACGAAGCTAGTCGCCAATAGCCTCGTGTTGCTTCTACGTTAATAAAAAACTAAACTAAACTACATCCTTTCGCTAATGTTGCAGATGGAGAAATTATCAAATTCTTTATACCTGAAAGAAATGATGCTTACCTAGACCTCTCTCAGACTCAGTTACATGTTCGAGCCAAGACCTTGTAAAGTGATGGTAAAGTGAATATAGATGAAAATAAAGTTGGAATTGTGAATTTATTTTTACACACTTTATGCTTTCCCAAGTCGACGTTTGCTCGACAGAACAGTTTCATCTTGCAATAAAACATATGCTTATAGAGCTATAATAAAAAAAATATTAAACCATAGGTAAGATAGCAAAACTTCTCAACTGAGATCTAAATTTTATTATAAAGACACTGTCGGCTTATGAATGCTTATGATGAGAAAGAAGCTAAGCTGAATGAAGGATTCAAAACTCGTTCAAAATTCATTGAAAGAAGTGGAACTGTTGACATAGTAGGACAACTGCATGTGGATTTATTTACCCCAGATAGACTTTTATTAAACCTCGTGGATGTGAAACTAAAGCTCATTCGAAGCAAACCTTCATTTTGTTTGATGCGAGACGGGAATTTTTATATGATTATGATATTCTTCTTCCCTAATTGCTTTTTTTTTAAAAAAAAATAGCACAATTGGTGTAACTATCACTAGTAAAGGAATTTAAGATTCAAAATTTTTTCTCCTGGTGAAAGTGAACCATAAGAACCTTCGAAATTGTCCAAAATATTTTGCAAATTCTAAAGATTGCCAGAAAATTTCGTTTTCGTAAGCTTAAGCAACTTAATTGAATTTTGAAATCTCGGATCATAATTAACCGAAACACATTCATTTTGATTTAAGGAATTATTTATTTCCCCTATAGCTAAACTTCTTTTCTATCCCTCTCCCTCACGAATTATGAAAATAGTAAGGACAAAATCATTCTATTAATTAATTTACTAAAATTCTTGTTTTAATTCTGTAGGGAAAAAAATATTTGTTCAGCTTGTGTGTGTGATTCCATTAAGAGAAATTTGAGGAGCCTCATATGAGGCTTGAAAGTTTAAAAGGTTCCAAACACACTGTAAATACCCCATAGTATTGGGAATAACCAATGTGGTAAGAATGGTTACGTCTATAGATGGCACTGTTAACTCTGTTACAAGTAAGATAAGAAATTTGTTGATAGTGTATATAGGGTTGCTCAATAAGGATATTGTATGCGATATAGCGCTCTCAATTTCACTCTTAAGCTGGAGTCAATGTCATTACCCCTAACAATAAATTGGTTGGCGTTAGTATTAACACGTGCCTATTCAGAAAAATGGTAGAAAATAACAAGTGATAAATTTAAGTTAATTTTAATATTTATTTTGATGTTCTGAAGGATATTTTAGCACTTATTACTTAATGAAATGAAATTACAGATATATTTATAGGTGATTGCTATATAAATATGTGTTGCTTTAATTATTATCAGACGATTTAGAACTATATTGATTTATTTACAAGACATTATATTTACAAGTGCAATTGTATTACTAGCACTAATGACGGACAGAAAATAATACAGAATAAATATTTTTGTAGTAAACGTAGCACAAAACACAAGTTGAGTAGTATCTGTTCTTGCTCTGTTCAAGCGATTAAATATCACCACAACTACTCCACCTCTAAGTGAGATACTCCGCCAAGATGTATCTCACTGATAACGAAATGGCAATTTAACTTCACGTCCCCTTCTTGTGAATCTGGTTGAGGGAGCAATGGGCAACGGTGCAAACATGATCTTTTTTTTAACTGGTGATGTAGGCTTGTCAACTGGATTTCTCTTATGATTTATTGCACAATCAGTTTCAGAAGAGCTGTCAGAAAAACATGGTTTGAGCCTGTGTATAGAAATGTTAACATTTTTATTTTTTACGAGAAGTGAGAAAATTTTATCTGATCGTTTAATAACTTGATATGGTCCATGATATGGCGGTTGCAGACTCTGACGAATAATGTCAGTGCGCACGAAAACATGTGAACAATTTTGAAGGTCTTTGAAAACGAAGGGTTTCTGCTTGCAGTTATATGAAAATGGAATAGGTTTCACTTGTTTCATAGTTGCTTTAAGTTTTTGGACAAACTCTGATTGTGGTTGGAATTTAGTATCTTCAAAGAAATCGCATGGTAAACGAATGTTTTCACCATATAGAAGTTTCACTGGAGTAGATTGAAAATCAGCACGCCAAGTTGTTCTCAATCCGAGCAATATGATTGGAAGAGATCTTGTCCAACTTTCATTTTCATGACACATTATACTCGCTTTTAGAGTCCGATGCCATCGTTCTATGCATCCATTTGCCTGTGGATGGTATGATGTAGTTCTATTTCGTTTAAATCCTATTAATTTTGAAAGTTCTTGAAAGAGTTGTGCTTCGAATTGGGTACCTTGATCAGTGGTAATGACTAAAGGTGTTCCAAAACGTGCGATCCAACCTTTAAGCAAGTTGTCTGCTACTGTTTCTGCTCGAATATCAGGTAATGGAATTGCTCCAGGCCATCGACTGTATCGATCTATGATAGTCAAGCAATAACGAAATCCTTCAGATGATGGTAAGGGACCAATAATATCTAAATTGATTTCTGTGAAGCGTTTGCTGACGTTGTGATATTGTTGAAAAGGACTCTGCACATGTCGTGTAACTTTGGACTTTTGGCATTTTAGACAGCTTCTAGTCCAAGTACTTGCATCCTTATTTATTGACGGCCATACAAACTTCGATTTTAGTAATTTGGTTGTAGCCTTGATTCCAGGATGGGCGAGGTTATGAACACTGTTGAAAACAATTTTCCTGAATGATTCTGGTATATAAGGCCTCTTTTTCTTTGTAGAACTGTCATAAAATATGTCACAGCTGGAACCAAAGACAGGAACTTTTTCTAATTTTAGCGAAGAATTCTGAGTAGAATGATGTTGTTTATTCCAGATGTGTGCTGAATGTCAACAGTAAATTGCCCAACATACTCCAGATGCCTTTGCTGTCGAGGAGTTGCTTTTTCTAATTTCTGCTGGAATGCATAAGTTAGTGGTTTATGGTCAGTAAAAATTGTGAAGTTTCTACCTTCCAAAAAATGTTTAAAATATTTTACAGAAGAATATGCAGCCAACAGCTCACGGTCGTATGTGCTGTAGCGTTTCTGGGTGTCAGTTAGTTTTCTTGAAAAGGAACTAAGGGGTTTCTAGATACCATCTTCTAGCTGTTGTAGTACAGCTCCTATACCATTATCAGATGCATCAACCATTAAGGAAATGTGAGCATCTTCAGAAGGATGAACTAGTACAGTCGCATGACATAGCTGTTGCTTACTATTTTGAAACGCTTTAATTGCTTCTTCTTTCCAGGGAATTTTGTTGTCATTCTTTTTCTTTCCTCTTAGATATTCATTCAGAATGGCTTGATTTTCTGTAGCATTAGGAATAAATCGATGGTAAAAATTGATAATTCCTAAGAATCTTCGCAATTCCTTTATAGTTTCAGGAAGCTTGAAATCTTCGATTACTTTTATTCTTTCTTTTGTTGGCTCAATCCCATTGAAAGAAATACGATGACCTAAGGAATTTACTTCACTTTGAGAGAATTTGCATTTTGCAACTTTGATTACCAAGCCGGCATCTTGAAGACGTTGGAAAACTTGTCTAAGATGACTAATGTGCTGTGCATCATCCTTAGATGCAATGAGAATATCATCAAGGTAGCTGAAACAAAAATCTAAGCCCCGAAGTACAGAATGAAGAAATCGTTGAAAGGTCTGGGCTGAAAGGTTTCGCTATCCAAATGTCATTCTGGTGAATTCGTATAGACCAAAAGGTGTGCAGATGGCTGTTTTTTCTATGTCAGATGGTTCTACTGGTATCTGATGGTAGGCTCGTTCTAAATCAAGTGTTGAAAATACAGTGCATCCATACAAATTATGAGAGAAATCATGCAAGTGTGGAATAGGGTACCTGTCTGGTTGGGTGACAGCATTCAAAGCTCTATAATCCCCACAAGGTCTCCAACCACTGGTTTTTTTTGGCACTAGATGTAATAGACTTGCCCAAGGACTACTAGAGGGTCTGCAAATTCCTTGTTCTAGCATATATTCGAATTCCTCTCTTGCGATTTTGAGTTTGTCTGAAGCTAGGCGACGAGCTTTTGCTGTGACGGGTGGACCATTTGTTATTATATGATACGTAACTAAATGCTTTGGTTCTCTAATCAGTGAACTTTGAAGTGTTATTTCCTTGAATTCGTTAAGAAGACTAGCCACTGAAGAAGTAAATGATGAAGAAGCTATTGTAGTGAGAGAAAAATTTGGAAAAGTTGCTATTTTGCCAAATGATGACAATGATGTTACAATGATAAGACATTTTCTTTTTAAATCAACTAATAGTCTGAATTTTTTGAGAAAATCTGCTCCTATAATAGCTCTTGAAACAAGTGCTATTGTAAAAGACCAAGTAAATGGGCGGCGAAATCCAAGATCTAATTTTAGAGTTTTGGTACCAAAAGTTTGAATTTTTGAACCATTAGCGGCAAATAAAATAAAATCTGATATTTTATTATTCCTTTGTTTGTATACAGGAATTACAGATATATCGGCTCCCGTGTCGGTTAAAAACTGCTTACCAGTTGATTTATCATGTAAATATAAGCGGCAACTTTTCTCGCCAATATCGCCAGCCGCATCAAGTGATTGGCTTACTGGTTTTCCGAATTTTCTTTTTTAAACTGGCATGTGTGTACACATTTTTTTGCATTTTTCCCAAATTTAATATGGTACCAGCAAAATTCGTATCGAGCTGAATTAGATCTGGATCTTCTTCGTCTGTCATTTTCTCTCGATTTGCTGCGTGACCTAGTATTTCTAGAAAATTCATCAAATTTTTTTGTTAATGCAGCAATGTCAGCTTGCAATACATCTAATTTATTGCGATCGAATGATGACGCCGAATTTGGCAATGAGCCAACTTTCTTTACTTGGCATATTTCTGACGAACTGTAAACAGCAATAATTTTATCGGCCATTTCGGCAATCTTATCTAAAGTATCATTACTTATAGTTAAAATGGCTTGTGTTTGTTGTGGAAGCCTTTGTAGCCACAAAGATTTGATAATTTCATCAGAAATGGAATTTCCTGCCAAGCTTTTCATTTGGCGTAAAAGATCGGAAGGGCGTTTGTCGCCAAGTTCGAGATCAGTCAATAAAGTCAGATGTTTAATAAAGCTTTTTTCTAGGTATTATATTTTTCATTTTCAGGAGGATCTGACAAAATATCAACAACAAAATCTAAAACATTTTCGTCTAATGCAGCAACGACGATATTATATTTTGTTGCATCTTGCGAAATACCGCTATTAGCGAATTGCGCTTCAAGCTGCAAGAACCATATTTTGGCTTATTTCTCCAAATAATTGGCGGTTTAACCGCTACTCGATTGATTTCCGTGTTTGGATTATCGAAATTTAATGCAGTAGGATCACTTTTGTTTTCATCCATCTTAAATAAAGAATACCAATAGCAAAATTTTAATGTATAAACATACCTTAATTTCCGCTTATTCGAATAGAATGCTTCAAAATCACGTCCTAAGTTACCAAATATAGGTGATTGCTATATAAATATGTGTTGCTTTAATTATTATCAGACGATTTAGAACAATATTGATTTATTTACAAGATATTATATTTACAAGTGCAATTGTATTACTAGCACTAATGACGGACAGAAAAAGAATACAGAATAAATATTTTTGTAGTAAACATAGCACAAAACACAAGTTGAGTAGTATCTGTCCTTGCTCTGTTCAAGCGATTAAATATCACCACATATTAGAAAAATTATTTTGAGTGAGAAGCATGAAAGCATTCAAGACATAGTGCTTCCTGCATCGAGCACACACACATATATATCTAGTTTTCCTAATACATCCAGATAAGTGGCACTTGGTAGCATATTTCTTCTCAGTTTTAGCCGGATAATGCATATAATCATCTCTTCTCAATTCAGCAGGTACTTGTACTCTTCAGCGTTCCTTTGTTGATGGATCCCGTAACCCATCAACAAATTTCTGATTGTCTGCCTTTCTTTTTGATCTGAATCGAACTTCATTTATAAATAAAGAACTCACCAGGAATTATTTAAATTCTAATAGATCCGTAGATTCATTTTCAGGATCTAATTTCTATAAAATCCAATAATTTACGACGTAAACATTTAGCTTATAGTGAAAAATTCCGAAGTACCACCGTTCATGTAGTGGCTTATGTTTATACACATCCTAATATTGTATGCATGAGATCTACGCTACCTACATATTTTTGTAATACATTTCGATGGAAGTAGGTTTTGGAATTTTGATAACACGTTTTTCTTGTCTGCACCAACGTTTCAATAATTCTACAGAACTTGCTCTAAGAAATATTGAAACTACATTAACGACAGAATTGTCAAACCTCCTTGTTATTCTTATGTTTTCCTTGCTTGTGGGAATGGAAAGTGAGCCTCTTAGATCACGTTTCGTTTCATTGATAGGTTTCAGTTTATTTGCAACCTATTTGTACGTATTATTCCTGTTAAAAAATTTCCATTCAACAAACTTCATCAAGGAAGAATTGTTGTGAATAATTTGTCAAATAAAACTTTGTGATTATTATGAATTTTAAGTTTTTTCATAGACCCAATACACCTCCAGCTGCTCCAGATTCTTAACAAATTTCCTGATATTCAGCATTTTCACCTTGATAAATTTCAAAGGCATAAACATAGCCAGACATTCCAGCTAACACCCACGATTTTATTCGCCATCGATGGGGTTTACCTCTTATGTATTGTTCGAAATTTGACTTTCCTTTAATTAGAATCATCAATTCATCCACTAACAAATACACTTCGGGTCGCAGCTGTGAGTAAACACGCTGCAAAAGTGGTCTCATTCTGGTCTGACTTTAAACAGCTTACCTTAACTTTCGTGAAACGTATTATTTGGAACCAAATGAAGATATTTCAAAGAAGTGATTTTGCATTACATAATCAGCTGTTGTGCTTAGTCTCGTGCCATGTTTTGGTGTCCAGTAAAATCTTAATCTTGAAGGTATGCCATAACAAAATATGTTTCTAAAAATATCTTCAGTTCGTGAAGAGTAAGGGCTAAATTTTCTTTCCCCTCTTAATGTGGCATACATGTTTGATTCATGCACTAATTTCTTCTAAAACGCATCTGGCAGCATTTTAGAGAAATAATCTGTAGGCATATTTCCATATGCATGGGATTTCTGATTGCCTCAAAATGGGGATATATTGTTTGCAAGATCATTGTCTTTTCCTATTTATTCCTTTTATATTAAAAATGATGATACAAAACTACTTTTAAGGAATTTTATTAAAACTTGTTTAGTTTTATTTTTTTAATGAAATTGTCCTTTATGGCCCCATATTACTTTAAGCCTTATATGAGGCACTATGATTTACAATAGATATGAAGTTCATTTTTCAGAAGTAAGCAATTTAAATGGAATTATATAACACATGTTTGTCCAAAGACTGGAATTTTTTTTACTTAATTTATTTGGAAGTATATTACAATAACAAACAAATGATGTTATTTCTGTATTCCCTTCTTTCAGAAAATCAAAGACTTTAATGTTTGAAGATAGGTGCTGCAATCAGTTACAAAATGCTAAAATAATTTGAGGTTTCATTTGAAGCTTAAAAGGATTAAAGATGTCTCACAATCGAAAAAAGTTAGAGAAATATGATTTTAAATCACTGTATCTTTAAATTGCTTTAGGTTCCTCATATGAGGTAGAAATGAGTGATAGGGTTACAGATATAGTGATGTTTATTTTAATATTCTTAAACATTTTTCTTGACGCTCTTCGCTCGCGAATGATTTCTTTTTAATGGGATCAAAGGATTTAAATGTTCAAGCTCTTGAGATCAAGTAACTTTATAGAACAGTTTCATCTAGCAATCATACATATGCTTATAGAGCTATAATAGAAACTTTATTAAATCATGGGTACCATAACAAAGCTTCTTAACTGGCATCTCAACTTTATTATAAAGACACTGCTTATCAGATGAATGATTATGATAAGAAAGATGAAGAACCGAAAGAATTGGTGCAAAATTCATTGAAATAAGTAGAACTGTTGATATGATAGGACGATTGCATGTGGATTTATTTGATAAAGACAGATTTTTATTAAATAGCGCTGATGTGAAACTAAAGCTCATTCGTAGCACACCTTCATTTTGTTTCAAGAGAGACGGGGATTACAATGAGATTTTTGAACATGTCTCACTTTATGTAAGAAAAGTGCAAGTTAATTCAGTTGTGGTTATCGCTCTTGCGATAGCTTTAGAAAAGACAACGGTA
This sequence comes from Nephila pilipes, assembly GCA_019974015.1. Classification (NCBI taxonomy): domain Eukaryota; kingdom Metazoa; phylum Arthropoda; class Arachnida; order Araneae; family Nephilidae; genus Nephila; species Nephila pilipes. Next base: position 121,071 of record BMAW01048706.1, read on the forward strand.
AAATATCCCATTGTCCGAGTTAAGTGCAAGATGTTTTCAATCCCACAATCAATTTATTCTTTCGTACAAGATAATGTGTTTTCTAGACAAATGCTTAAACGCATTGCGTTAGCATATGCGGATAATGATGTTTTCAATTAAAGTTGTACAAATTCCTCTTTAAGATTCAATCATTATTCTATTAACTTTGTCGATGTGTACATAGACGACCAACCTGTTCCTGACCAACTTCTAGAACTGGATTTTGAAAAAGGAAATAATATTCAAGCTTACAATAAGACATATTTCTAAATTCTGAAGAACTTCATTTATCTAGATCAGAATTTGTAAAAGGTTATTCCCTATTTTTATTTGATTTATCACCCGATATTTGTGAAGGAGAGCACTTTAATTTCATTCATCACAGTAATTTGAGAATAGAATTAAAATTTAATAAGGCCCAGAATGAAACTGTTTCACTTATTGTATTCGCGGAATCTAAATCACTGATTGGAATAAATAAGGCACGAAATGTTTTATTTGACTTTGGGAATTAAATGTTTGCCTCTCAGATAAGCAAAATTTTATTGAAGGTGAACCTTAAAATTTTCTTAGGTGTGTACCCTTCTAACCAAATGCCCAAGATCAAGAAAAGAGCAGTATTCTTGGTAAATACAGATCCTCATAATAAAGAAGGATCGCATTATATATATTAAAGACGAGAAAATCATGGAAGTTTTTGATTCTTACGGATTACCTCCATTGGTATATTTCCCCATATTTCACAGTAAGTAAAAATATTTTCAAGCGTAATATCTAATGAAATTTCATTGCAAAGCCTCACGTTAAATGTTTGTTGAAAATATTGTGTTCTATACGTTCATCTATCTTAAACGATGTCAAAGATATTTGATAAACTATATTTTGAGGTGTTTTTTCAAGATAAATTATTTTAGAATGTATTTGAGTTTATTAAAAAATGTGTAATGTTACGATGGTTTTTAAGAAATGAAATCTGAAATAAAAAATACTGCTTCTTTATTTGCTTCTCATAGTTGCACACGTGTATACTAATTACTTTCTTCTTTATTCCTTTTCATCACTTTTCTCAAGAAAAATAGAAATAAATTTAAATAAAATTTTAATATATCTTAATTATATATCTTTACTTCTGATAAATAATTATTTGAACTTTTTTAAAGCTTACACTACTTTCTATATTATATATTACTTTCTTATACATGAAATTTTTTACGATTATTAAACTCTCCTCCCTTTATGTTTTAAATTAGTTTTAAATTCATATACACTATGGATGTTCAAATGAATAGATACGAAACGTCGTAACCGTAACCATATTTGCCGTTATGAAAGAACGTAGCGAGACATCTTGGGATGCAAATGGAATCTCCAGCGTGAATCGGAGCATGTGCGTTCGTCCACATGCGCAGAGAGAGCAGAGACTGTTTGAAAGAGCTCCATCCATTTGATGCGGCATTGCGTGTGGAAACATGAGGGCGTTTATAAAACGAAATTCGATGATTGAAGAGCAGCAAGGCGTTATTCGATTTCTGAGAGTGAAAGGTGATGAACCGGCCACTATTCATTGCCAGATGGTGACCGTATACGGCAAGACTGTGTATCCGACAAATCAGGGAGAAAAAGTGGTACCCATTTTCGTGCAGGCCGCGAGTGTTTGGATGATGACCCGAGATCAGGCCAGACAAACATAGTCATCATGGTCGATATCAGGGACAAGGTAGAAGACTGAGTGAGAAGTGACATTACGAAAGTTGACGGGGAAAGTGGATGTCAGCATTGGAACCATGTGGAGAATTGTTCACGATAGGTTGAGTTATTGGAAGGTGTGTGTGCAGTGGGTTAAGAAGCAGCTCACCGACCAGCTAAAGGAACTGCGAATGATGCTAGAACTTCAACATTTGTTTCGGTATTATGAAGACCCCGCTTTCCTGGATCGGATCGTTACAGGTTATGAGAGCTAGTGCCATCACTACGAGACAGAGTTATAGCGGAACAGCATGCAATGGAAGTACATGCATCGTCGCCTCCTCCTAAAAAGTTCCAAGCCATAGCGTCAGCATGCAAGGTGTTGTTTACCATCTTTTTTGACTTCCAAGGGCCGCTACTTGTTGATTTCCTCGAGCAAAGAAGACCCATTAACTCCGATGTGTACTGTGAGACACTCCGAAGCCTACGCAGGCCCGTCGAGAACAACAGACAGAGTGTGTGATTCTGCTCCATGATAACGCGCGTCCACACGTTTCCAAGGTCACACACGAAGAACTGGCCGAGTTCAAGTAGGAGTAGCTTGACCATCCACTCTATAGTCCGAAAATGCCGCCCTGAAATTTCTATGTATTTGGTCCCCTGAACAAACATCTGAAGGGGAAGTGTTTCAACTCAGACGACGAACTCAAGGACGCCGTGAAGGACTGGGTCTCGTCACGGCCGCAGGAATTTTGGTAACAAGGAATCCTTTGGCTCGTTACTCAAAGGGATTGTTATGCTCAGGCCTATGGTGTATACTTTGAATAAAATCTTCATTTATATCTACAGCGTCGTTTCGTACCTTTTCATTTGAACTTTTCTTGTATATATATATATATATATATATATATATATATATATATATATATATTGCCTTTCAACAATTAATTCAAAGACTAAGAAATGTTTGCTTTATTATCAATTATACCATATATCATAAATAAAAAGATGCACAAAATGTTAATATAATTTTTTTAAAATTAAAATACCAAAAGTATAAAAATCTTTAATATTGAATCCAGTTTATAGGTTTTGAATACATTGTCCTAAATTTTAAGTATTGTTTTTTATTAGTTGAGATGGAAACTCATTTTTCTTTCTTTCAATAAAGTCCATTTGGATAAACTTTTCTATATTTTAACAAGAATGTTACCAAATACTCAATATTAGTATATGGAAGTATTATTTCTTAATCCTTATTTCCTTGTTGTTAGTCTAAGATAAGGATTTGCTGTTTTGTTGAATGAAATTTATAATTTTCTGAGCTTGTTTTTTTTTCTTCTTCTTACGGGTGTATTATACAAAACATCATTCTCGTTATTTACGCGTTCAGCATCTTTAGTTGAATTCGTCTCATTGAATTCAACTTCTCTCTCCTTATTATTAGGTTCCACTGATTCAGCTTCTTGCAATGACTCTCTTTTGTTTTGCTGGAGAGGGAAATTAGTAAATTTTTGAAGAATTTCATGATATAAAGTGGATTTCTCTTGATCACCTAAGTTAGGATTTCGTAGAATTTTAAACATTTCCTTATCTAATTCGGTTAATTGATCTTTGGTAAATTGTCGATGTCTCTCCATAGGTACCAGGACGAATTTTTTTACTGTGATCCATTTAGGATTGAAGATATAATAGAAACTGCAGCAGGAATGAGGAAACTTAGAAACCCTTCACCTTCCTGTAGAAGCAGATTCCATTTTTATATAATGGTATTTTCTTATTTCCCGGTTTTCTTCACTCTTTTTTGTAAGGGGTGAGTTGAGTTTTTTGATGTTTTATCAAGGGTAGGTTTCCTTTTAGAATGTTAATGGTATATTCACACAAAGACTTTATAAAGGAGTATCTACATTTTCATAAAAGGACAGCTTTGGCTTTGCTTTTAGCCAGATGCTCCAAATGATTAATTTGTTGACTTTCTAATATTTTAAAGTTATATAAAAATTTTGATCACATAACAAGCCTTAAAAAATCCTTAAAAAGCCAAGTATTTTATCACGTTTAAATTCAGTTTTTCACAATATATAGCAGTTGTTCTGTGGCGATGGGCTGTTCGCGATTTTCTCTTCACTAACCTTTGGGACTTTAACTAAGATTGATGGCAAAAAAAAAAACAATTTCATCCCAACCCAAATGAAACGTGATTATTCTAATCAGAGGTAGAAAAAAAGTGAAGTGAGCTAGATAGGAAAGTATATAAACAAAGGGAAATTTTGGGGATATAAGCCGAGTGGAACTAGCGCTGTGCATATACCTTATAAGTGGTAGATGATATCAAGAATTGTTAAGGGCGATAGCAGCCACGGAAGCTTCGAGAAACCAAGTCAATCTCAGCTGGAGAGATTTTGGTAAGACACTATTAATTCGGTATTAGTTGAATGGGTGAATATATCTCAGGTATTATCCAAGAGAGCACATATCCCTCAGATATTATACCACAAGACTATCAAATAAATAGTTGTGTGAGATTTGTCTAGTGTCCCTTTTCGTTAGGTTATTGACTTTTAGTATTAGTTATATTTATCTGAGTTATGACACAAGAGTCAGGCAGAAGTGCAGTGTAACATTATTCATTTTAGAGAAGAAATATACCATTGAACAAAACAACCAACTTAATTTGAAAGTCTGAATCCTTGTTTAATGAATAAACTTATTAAAAAAATCTTTCATAATAGAGCTCTGAGAAAATTGCTCATTGAAAATGAATTTATTTTGAGCCTTCGGGGTTGATAGAAAGTGTTTTCATTTCCTGGAAATAATCCAGTGCATAGATGTAGTTTTTCATTTGTTTCAGGCTTTAAATCAATAAACAAATTACCATATACGGGTGCAGCTGTATCCATGAAACTCTCTTTGAAATACTTAGTTTTATCCGACCAGCCATTCATTGTGAATAGCACTCATGCGGCGAAATGTAAAACGAGTCAGTATTCTTTGAGCAGCGAGCGAGTGAAGAACTTGCGTTGATATCAATGTGTCGAGAAATAAACATAAAAAGAGACATGTGTACTTTATTTTGCGTGTGATATAAACAAATGGTCCGTCGATTTGAGTGTGTGTGTGATCTACATCGACCCGGAGAGGATTATGCGACTATGGATTTGTGCTTTTATTGATAAAATCTGACTGAATAATAATGGCGGCATAAGGTACGGCAGACATAGTGGCTTGAAAAAAGATCTTCATGGAGTCTAGTGTCTAGTCCATTCTCTCTCAAAATAATAGTGTGGGTAAGTGATTATACAAATTTTCCATTATGTCTATCTAGCTTAAAATATAATGAGTTAAAGCGTGTTTGTTCTGAACGAAATATTCAGTTCTCATCTTCTGTTGAAGTAGTTGAACTTATAAGTTTAATTGAGAATTGTGACATTTATAAAGAAAAAATTGAGACTGCGGAAAATAAAATTCCAGAGATTTCAGAAGAAAAGTGTAAAAAGTCAGAACAAGCCGAAAACGAAAGACATTCTATGGAACAAAAATAAGAATTTCAACAGCTTTCGATTTTAACACTTTCGCTACCGGAGGGAGAAAAAAGTTCTTCTCTGGGCCCGCGGCTTCTTAGAGCGGAGTGTTACGCTGTGCCCAGACGATTTTAGATATTAAGCCTAGTTCGTGAAAAAAATTCCTCTAAAAACTGCTATTTATCAAAATATTTTGGTATTTACATATATTATTTAAAATGCTTTAAATTTAATACATACAAAAGAAAAAAAGATTTAATCGAAAATTGAATGTTTTATACATAAAATTACATAAAAAATCACACTTTTAAGAAAATACAAAATATATTTACATGTGTTACATAAATTTCTTGGTGTAATGATGTACTATTATATGAAATATATAGATATAAAAGATAAATCTTATTTTGCTGTATGGTATGTTTATTAAAAAAAAAATCAATGCATAGTACAACGTCACATGTCTTACACACATATTTTGACGCTTCACGAAAGGTTTTGAGCAAAGGCACGTCTTCTTCATCATTTTTTTTACTTTAATGTCTATGTACAGATTTGAATTATTTTCGCTAACATTAACCTTTTGAAGACGGCGGGTTTTGTGAGGAAAAGGCCCTTAAAGACGGCGCCTTAGGCGATGTTTACTTCCCCCTTTTTTATCGCTCATGGATGGCACCATACATAGGCATACAAAAGAAGCAAGATAATTGCTGCTGTCCTTAGTCAATGGGGATGTTCGTGGCTTAGAAAGTCCCTAAATACAAAGAGTCTCCCTTTCTTAGGGAAACATATTTTCTTGGAGATCTCAATTACGATTTCAGTACAAGAAAATTTGAGAAATTTATTTATTTTATTTTTTTAAAAAAGAAATTATTTCCTAACAATATAAGCTGCTTTTCACCTAGATTTCCTTTTTCAATATTATTAAGAGCATTGAGAGAAATAGCACAAAACAATGATGATCATATAAAACATTGCATAAAAAAATGAAACGCTTATTTCATTGTAAACAAAGGTACACACAATAAACTAACCAAATTTAATTGATATTATTCAAGTAAAATTTATTTATATTTTGATTTTCAGTAAATTTTTTTAAAATAGATATAAAATATTTTAAATTTATTTTTAATTCTTTTAAATGCAGGAATTTGATACACACCTGGTGTTAAAACTTAAAATAATCAAATTAGAAATAAGAAGAAAATAATATGATACTTCATAAATTGCACGTAATTATAATCAGTAATACAAAATAAAATAAAAAGCAAAATTGCTGATCCTGTCTCTTGATGTTATAATGTAAAATTCAGACTTTCTCAAATCGATAATGAAGTAAGTTTAAAAGCTCTTATAAGTATTCACAGCATTTGTATAACAATAGACATATCATCATAAATAAACTATGCTCTTTTGGAAACTTCATTATTACTTAATTTATAATTGTTTTTCTCTTTTAGAACATGCCAGAGAAATCTTAAAAATTTAAACCCTCTTAAGAATTTTCTTATATATCTTCCATGAAGGAATGATAGATTTGATGTATAATTGTCATTTTTTATTGTTTCATAATCCATTATATTGTGATACATTAATATTCATAATATTGAATGAATCATAAGATTAAGTCTAAATTTTATTAACAAGCATTTTTCAAAAATGAAAACTTTATTTTTCTTTGATCTAATTCTTCCTATATATGCTGAAAATTATGATAAAATATTCACTATGGCAAATAAATGAGATGAATAAAAAGCAAAACCATTAAAAAAAAGGTGTTTCGCATTATGCTCTAAAATGTGAGTATCCTAAGGCTATAAATGTTGGCCTTTGTTTAATAGTGCCACATTGTAGTTTCCACATGTTTTGACGGTTAGGTCAAACAAAAGGTGACGATTAGGTGTTCCAACATGTAGCAGAGCTGATACGCATTAAATCAAAATCCTTACGTTGCCGCGGTGTGGAAATTAGAAGTGGACGCTCTAGCTCGGCTATCGTTCTCGTTACTTGTTTAAATTACGAGGTCCGTCTTATTACTTTGTCCCTTATGTTACTTGTAAATGAAACATTAATAATTTATCAGTTTACCTACGTGTTCCTAAAAATAAATTCTTTAAATGCACATAAGAAATTTAAAATTATTTTTTTCCCAATAGTAATAAATGTTTCAATTAGTAAAAAAGAGGAAATGCTTTGAATTTTTAGAATACTTCTAGTAAAACGCAAACAATAAGCTGATATCGAAGACAAAATATTATGACTGCAAACATTTTTAAGTTGCCGAGGAGCTTCATGTATCTCGGTAATCTTGTTTATATAAAAGGAATATATGATTCTTATTTGTACTTAATTGTTTTGCAAGTAATGACAACATACGGGAGCTTCTTACCTTTTTTTCACTTTTCGTCCAAAAAGTTATATTCTTAACCTTTAGATAATCCTTACTTTTTATTTAAAATTTCAAAAGAATTGCATAATATTGTTTTAATTCTAAGATTACTGCTCTGATTTTTGTGCGATAATAAACTGATTTTTGTGTGTGATTTTGTGCATATGATAGAGCCAAAGCCAATACATTCCTGCGAAGCCAACTCTTTCGATCAACATTCAAAATAATTACAAAAACCTTTCCTTCTCAACGCACAGACTCCTCAATCGGTTTAGAAAAAACTGACAACAATTTTTCTTTACTTTCTTCAAAACGAAGGAAAACTTTAGCTTCAAATATCGTTTTTTCCCTCCCCCCCACTTCGTATGGACAGTCCCCTAAGTGACTGGGTCCTTTTTACATTATCTCTCAAAATCTAACACAATATCAGTTCACTGAACGGTTATTTTCAGTTTCCCGATAACGTTCGCAAAGTAGAAGGCCTTCTTTTAAGTTCGTCGGCATAGTTTCTATTTATCCTATGTCCGACAATGTAATAGAAAAGGAAATCACTTTCTAAAGCTTTATTACGGCAATAAGAGGAAGAACCACGGAAGAATAGTTTTCCGGCTACATGAAAGCAACCTTGAAGATTTACAAGAAGGCAGATGTGCATTTCTAAGTTTTATTACACCAAAAAGGCATATGATAATCAATAATGACCAAAACCTGAATGAATCAACAATAATCAAGAGGGAGAAGCATTCTTTGTCGATATGAAAGCTTTTACAACTTGTTTTTCATGCTCATTTACAAGAGCCATTTGATTCTTTATTCAGAGTTTCAAACGTTCGGGTGCCTTAGAACGCACCCGAACATTCCTTTCTTTGTACTATCGTACATAAAAAGTGTGACTCATGAATAAATAGGCGAGAAAAAAAAAAGAAAACGAACAAATTTTTTTTATTTCAATGTAACTATCTGTTAGATTCTGATTACATTTATTTTTCAAATATATTTTAGAGTATTTTGCAAATTTTATCGTAATTATTATTAGTAAAGAAACTTATTATATTTTTTTTAAAAAAAAAAAAAAACTTCTTTTAAGTTTCGAAAAATCAGGAAATCCAACACTGTAGAACTTTTAAAGTATAATATATAACAAAAGCAAAAATTTTATTCTTGCTTCTAAGGTTTTTGTATAAATCGGGGAGTTTTTCTTATGCTAAAGAATTTGTAATATTCGTCTCCTACAAATTTGAAAGAAAAAATATCGGAATTAATAGTTTTTGTTTCGAAGACTCAACTTTTATACATCAATTGTCATAATAAAAAAATGTCGGAAATAGTTTCTTGCTTTTATAAATTCGAAAGACTACAATGTACAGTTTTAAAAATCTATAACAAATATTTTTGTAATTTTTTTTTTGTTGCAAATATTTTTTTCTTTTTTTGTTGTTTATACACAATTAAAAAAAAAGTTTTTTTTTTTTTGATGTTTCGATATAAAATTCTTAAAAACTGTTTTTCAATAAGCATAACTTAAGATAACAATAAAAATATGCTTCTGTACAGCAATACATTGTGTAATTATGCACAAATTTTCATCAAAAACAGAATGCAAAAATTGCTTCAAATTCTCCACAAATATATTTTAAGTAGTTTTACAGGTATAAAAGTTAATAAAAATGTAGAACTGAGGTATTTTTAAATCTGCAAAATGCATAGCAATACGTGTATTAGTAAAAAAACATTCATTATGAAAATATGTAATTATATTCTTTAGAATGAAAAAAATAAAAAAAAAAATCACCACTTAAAGTTATAACACTTTTTTGAATAAACTTTGGAAATAAAAATTTTGTGTAACATATATTTCTTAGTAATATTTATATATATTATTATTTGAATAATAAAGTAAAGTGGAACCTTTTAATAATAAAGTGGAACTAGAAATTAAAAATTTATTTCCAAATATTTAAATATTGTTTAAGTTCAACATATTAATCCAATAATTTCATTACAGCGGCTCCTTTTATCACATTATTTCCTGTAAAAGGTAAAATTGTCGCTTTATGGGTTATTTGTGGGTCGTTCCAGATTTTTTTTATTTTGTTCTTCGGAGACAACCTCATTTTCAACCTCTCGACTCAAATTTAAAGATTGATCTAAATCATCTTCCTCATTTTCTAACTCACAATCAGAATCAGAATCATCAAAAATTTCGTCTCTAAATCAGCTAAAATATTCTGAATCTCTTCCGTGGTAAGTTCTCTTTTACGTTTAGGCATTTTTTTTAAAAAAAATTAAATTAATTTAAAATGAAATGATTAAGTAATCGAGATGACAAAATCACTTACAAAAATAACTATGCACTCACCGCTAGTGAGAATTTGAGTATGAAGGAAAAAAGAGGGATTTTTAGGTAAGGGTGAAAGAGGAAACTCCACCCCCCCTTCCTTCTGAATACAAAAGAAACCGGTCAAGCAGATGATGTTCCGGGGCTATAATAGGCCTCATGCTGATTCGAAAGCTGTTTACAGGGGAAAGCACGGCTTGGCCGCTACATCGGTCTGCGCTGGCTTTTAAGGGTATATTCCTTTTGGCCTGTAGATCGGCCAGCCGTACTCAAAAGGTTAATGTCAGATTCATTTATTATTTCATAAATCTCAGTATCAGACAAATACTTTCTTTTCGTCATGACTGTCGCTACAAATAAAAACTGACCGAATGAAACGAACAGCTGAGAACATCTGCCACCAAAAGTCCTAACCCCCATAAAGGGTCATAAATTCCCCTTCGAACTTCTAAGAAGTAAACAAGAAAGAAAAAAAGCAAACCGAAAGCAAGTACACTCTTTAAATCATGTCATTACATTTAAAGATCCGCGCCGCAGCAAGGGGTTTTAACAATTATTCCCCCCCTCCTAGTAGCCAGAAATGAAATACAAGCCCATATCATCAAGGTCAACACTCCAAATAACCTATCTATATAGATTTCGCGGTATTGTAACGACATATAGTAACATTGAAAAAATCAAATAAAACGTTCTCATCGAGCGTATCTTTATTGATACGTTGGACTTTAGAAGAGACACACGGAGCGTATCTCCCGTGACACGCTGGGAGCGAACGAGTTAAGAATCGAAACGAAAATTGAGCTTTTAAAGCTCAAATCTGCATCTTGTGAGAATAAATCACATTAGGATGATAAGTCAAGTTTTAATTTAGAGAATTTAAATAAGAGTATAAAAATATTGTCTATTCGTGTTCCGAAAAATGTTGAGCGTTTTAAGCTTCTTTATTTTTAATTCGCTCTAGAAAGCCTTCAAAACAAAAGTAGTGATAAATATAAAGCGGAAATTCTACTAAACATTTTGGGAGATAGAATCGGAAATTTAATGGTTTTATGTAAAAGAAGAAGATTTGGGTAGTTATGAAAAAATTAATTAGCTATTGAGTTTAAGAAATTTCAACCAACTCTTAGAGAAAGTTTAAAACAGTCCAAAAGTGCAGTAAAATTGCCAACGGAAAATTAAGTGTAATTTCCTACAAGAATTTGTTCTGTTTTTGAATATCACATCCAACTTCGCTGTGAGAAAAAAAATTCCAAATAGTCTGAGCTGATGATTTCCGATAAAAAAATTTAGCACAATTGTAAATTTTAGTAAACAATTTGCAATCGTAGCTTATTTGTGGTAAAATGAAAATGGTGCTTTGCGAGAGAAAAAAATTATGCGCTTGTGCATCGCTAAGAGTTCATATTTTTTTATTATTTGTGTGATCAAAAATTATGAAACACACTATTGAATTCTTTAAACTTGCTGTCTATATATAGTTAACATTATTAATTTCTCACTCAAATCTTCCCACGTCTGAATTAGAACGCAGTATTGCTTGCATGAGACATTAGGTCAATGGCTATCAAAATCACTCGATTTGAAACTATAATTAGGGACTTTTTTTCAGCTCAGAATGATTTTCTTTAATTGCTAACTGAATTCACCAAACATAGATATTTAAAGAAAACAGGAAATAATCTGTATCTGTCAGAAAATGAAATGAAACATAATTAGTGATCACTGTAATTATGTCTAATTTAAAATTTCCCAGAATGTGAATGCATTGGGCAGAAAAAACTATAACTCCATTCTCACAGACAACATTTTTTGGAAATCACGAGTTTTCAATAAGAAACAACTTAAAACTGAAAAATTACTTAATAGTGTAAGATAATGAGAGAGAAAAGAAAACGAATGATAAATTTTGGAAATTAGGACTCCAAACGGTTCGGACAGGAATATTTCGTGATTCAAATTTTACATTATGCTCATTATGCTAATTATTATGAATTGCTCATTAAATTAAGATTAAAGAAGTATTTTAAATTAACATTATGATGTCACTTTGCACCAATATCTCCTCCAGGAGACACTTAATTTCGCAGAAATAAAAATAAAATAACTTCTTTAACATTTTTTTCAGTACTTTTTCATGTATTTAGAACCAATTGATACAAATTATTCTAAAATTTATGAAGCAAATTAGACCTTGGGTCTCAGGAGGTTAAAGCCTGAAAAAATATATTTTTCCAATTCTGAGTTATTTTCAAAATAGTGTTTTTGAATTTTTGTCAAGTGGAAGTGTTTCAGTTTCATATAACCAAAAAAATGATTATGATTTAATAATTGAAGATAATTTAAACATTACAATGAGAAAATTTGGGGAATTAGAAACTGTTGTGTTAGATACTCCTAAGTCTCGCGAAGCAAAAATTGCTGAGGAACATATTGTTCAAACTTCTTTTAGAGAACCTAGTAGAAAATACGTAGTTAAAATCCACTTAAAGAAAAACCCAGCTGTTTAGATGAATATAGAAGTACAGAATTAAAAGGATTAAATTCCCTTTGGGAAAACCTATTGCGTAATCGAAATTATTTAAATTTGTATTAAGACTGTATTAATAAATACGACAGATTAGGTCAGATGAAAGATGTGACGCCTGAAGTAGAACCAGAAGTATCGTGTTATATGCCACATTAGAGTGTTTACAGACCTGAGAAGACGACAACTAAGCTTCGCGTTATTTTCTACGCCTCGAGTGAAACAACAAATGGAAATTCATTTAATAGCTTACGAATTAATGGAGGAGTTGTCCAAGACGACCTGATATCAATCATGATGCGATTCCACAAACATTCATATGCCTATATTGTGGACATACAAAAATGAACAGAATGATAAACACTCATTCCAATCAGTGAAATCTACAACATTAATATGGAAGGACAGTGAGTTAAGTCTTATGAAAACTTTCGAATTTTTTAACAGTTACTTACTGTGAGTGGCCTATTTTTAGCAACGCGAACGCTACTTCAAATTGCTGAAAATGAAGAACATAATTCCCCCCTTGCTGCATCAATTGTCAAAGAGACTTCTACTTAGACTACTACGTGCTATCAGGTGCATAGATTTTACCTGAATGTACAGAGATGCAAAAGCAGCTCACTTCTATGTTAATTCGAACTGGCATGAAAATGCATAAATGGCGAGGTAATCACCCACAATTGTCTTCTATTTCTGAAACTAGCTATGAATTCTCAAATTCAAAAACAAAAACTTTAGGTGTCACTTGGGTCCCTAATGGTGATTGCTTTTGCTATAAGGTTTCCATTACATCATATGGTGTTCGTATTAAGGGGACTTAGTACCTTTCGAAATCAAAAATTGTACATTTTGACACTTTTTCGATTCGTCATAAATCAATAATATTTGCTCATTTTAATATGAATCTTTGCCAGTTTTTATAATAAAGTATACAGTTTAAAGTAATGAACCATTTTTATCTATTAAATTGATATATTTCTTAAAACAGCATGAAACATGCATGCAAAAATTTAAAAAATAAATTAGCTTACCTTCTGTTACCCGCAAGATAACATTTTAAAGATGTACAGTAGAACCATCATTTTTAAACGAAATTAAAGCTAAGTAATGCCCTTATTCTGTGAACTTCAAATTTTAAATTTATCTTACATTTAAAAAATACTGAAAAATTGAAAAAGTCATAAAATTTGAGTTGTTAACTTTTTTTTCATCTATCATGCTACAAAATATAATCTGATCATCCCATTAAGAAAGCTGAGGATTACAAAATAAAAGTTTACAAGTACAACACCCATGTACAATTTTAAAACTCTAAATTCAAAAAAAATTTTTAATCCTGCGGGAAAGTGTGAAAATAAGAAACTGAAGAAATAAAGTTTAAAGATTGAATAATTACCGGATTTCGAAGCGGTTTGTTTTGAAATGCTCTTAACATTCCCCATTGTTTTTTGAAAATAAATTTGAAAAATCGAATTCTTGAAAGTGCAAAGGTACTAAGTTTGAAAGGTACTTTCCAATATTGATAAGTTATTTGACGCTTTGGGACTTCTTGGATCAGTGATATCTTTGGCTAAGATATTTTTACAAAAAATATGGCTTTCGAATCTTCAATGAAATTTTATACTCCCTCCTGAATTTCATAGTGAATGGGACAACTTTTCTAAAGAACTAGAGTTTATTAGTAATATAAAAATAAGCTAATGCATTCTTCCCTTTCCTGATGTTGAAGTGATAGAACTTCATAGTTTCTGCGACACTTCAGAAGCTGCTTTCGGATTAGTTATTTACTGCAAATCTCAAACACCTGATGTAGATGTTGCCATTAAGATTACTGCCAGTAAATAAAGAGAGGCTCCACTGAAGAAGATCACAGTGCCTAGATTGGAGCTCTACGCTGCTGTACTGCTTGTCAAGTTCATGCAACGAATCCAGGTGGCTCATCAAAAACCTATCACTGGAGTGACAGTATGATTGTGTTGTCATGGATAAGGAAACAACCGTCCCAGTTATAAACCTTCGGGGTAAATCTTATAGAAACAGTCCAAGATCTTTCATGTGATTAACAATGGAGTCATGTTTCATCAATGGACAACAAGGCTGATCTTATGTGAATCTATAAAAATGCTCGAGATTCACTTGTGGTGGGAAGGCCCTGCCTTTTTTACAAACAGTGAATATCCTCAAAGAGAAATCCTTGATAATGTAATAAAGGAAAATGTGAAATGTGAAATCAAATAAGTGAATTGTAAACAGAGCTCTTCATTTACTGTATTTAATAATTCATTTTTATTGATATCCTCAACTGTAGTGATAAGTATTTTAAAATATTACATATTTTGAGTTTTATTCTTAGGATTTTGCATAATAGTAAACCTGGTAATAAAAAATATTCTGGGCAACTGACTGGAACTGAAATTGAAGAAGCTGAGCATATATTGATAAAATTTGTTCAAACAAGAAATTTTCGAAAGAGTTTCATGCTCTAAAAGCTACAGTTGAAGTGAATGCTTACAGTTAGGTAAAGTATTTATATCCTTTCATTGCTTCTGTTGGTATTATTAGAATTAGTGGTGGATTAACATACAGAAAATAGCCATTTTGCAGAAAGTATCCAATATTGTTTCCTAAGGCCCATAAATTGTCTAATTTACTTGTAAACTGTTTTCATGTTAAATATTTGCGTGCAAGCCCACAACAGTTGTTATATAATGTTCGGCAGAAATTTTGGGTAACACAAGGTAGATCATTGTGTAGAAAAATTGGGAATTCATGTGTTGTTTGCTTTTAAGCTAACCTAAGATCTCATACTCAGTTAGTAGAAAATCTTTCTGCAAATAGAGTGAGTAAAATTATCCATTTAATGTTAGTGGGGTAGACTTTTGAGGCCAATTTTTGGAAAAGTGTAAATATCAGCGTAAACATACTTTAAACAAAATTTATATATGCATTTTCCTTTTTTTTTTTGTTTCGAAAGCAATACATTTCTGACGCCGGTCCGATCCGGGCTGCCTCTTGTGCCTTAGCTAACTCAATTATCAAGCACTAAGACACAATAAATCAATCAAAAAGACACTAGAATAATATTTACAGAATTTATTAACTTCAATTTAGTATAACAACAACTATGTATGCTCTCCCGGGGAAGATTCCTACTAACCTAATTCAACCCACCAATAGTAATCTAACAGACTCTTACCACTAAGCCTTCCTCGACTGCAGCTCAGACTCTAGAACCAAATGTCACCCTCTCTGCACCTTTAATCCAATCGCTTATTTCAACCTCTCTTTCCAACTCCTCCTTCAATCTCTTTCCACTTCTCCTTCAGCTTCTCTATATATTCTCCTTCCAGCCTCTCTATCGCGACTTTCAGTCGGAGTTTATATATTTCCTAATTCTCCCGCTTCACTTCATTTCTACCTGCTTTCTATCTACATATTCACGTTTTATTTGTGGTTCGGCAAAGGTTGTTTAGCAAAAGCAATCAATCTCAATGAAAAGTCTCCAAGGTTTGTGAATAGAACCGCGAATATCCCAATGTCACACATTTTGAAATTGTAAGTGATCTAACTAGTAATGATTTTTTTTGCTGCGCTGAAGCTATTTTTTTTTTTTTTTTTTTTTTTGCCAGAACAGATAAAGCGGCCAATTTTTTCAGATTACGGAAAAATTTAGTTGGAGCAAATATAGAGTTCAGGAGATTCATAAAGTTAATTAAAAAACAAGATGAGCAATTTTTCATTTTTTTAACTTGTAAAGGAGAGAGTTGGTACTTCATTCCTCCCAGTGCACCACATTTAGATGGGCTTTGGGACACTAGAGATCTTTTATATTTTACTTAAAAAGAGTTTTTGGAAATTTAAAGTTGTCATATGACGGGTTTTTATCTGTTATCATTCAAACTGAGGGAATTCTCAATTCTAGACCTCTCTTTCTTTTATCGGAAGACACGGATGAAGTTAAAGTTCTCTTTCCTGCTTATTTCCTCATTGGTAGACAGCTTACTTCAGTTGTTGAGTCTGATTTAACAATTTTTAAAAAAATAGGCTTAAATTATGGCAAAAATTCACGAGGTATACCCAGTTAATTTGGAGAAAATGGAGCCTTTATTATTTAAACAACATGCAGCAAGGAACTTAGTGAAAATTTCAAAAGAATGAGGTCAAAATAGGAAATATAGTTGTTCTTAAGGAAGATAATTTGCCTCCTTGAAAATGGGAGCTATGTAAAATAATCTATATCATACGTGGAAAAGATAATAGGGTTAGAGTAGTAATAATCAAGACATCATTTGACGAATTTAAACACCCAATTATCAAAAATTTGATAGTTACCTTGTAATGAGTAATATTTGAATTCTTTCTGTGCTTTAATGCTTTCATTTGTGTTTTATTACTGAGGCAAACTTTCAGTGTATTGAACTGTGAAATTTCATATTTTGTGTTTGTGTGTAGACAACAATCTGTCAAGGCGGGCAGTATGTTCCGACCAACCATTCATTGTGAATAACCTCTGGAGGCAAAATATAAAACGAGTCAGTATTCGTTGTGCTGCGAGAGAATGAAGAACTTGAGTTGATGTGACTGTGTTCAGAAACAAACATAAAGAAAGACACGTGGACTTTTCTTTGTATAAGAAATAAACAAACGGTTCAACGGTTTGGGTGTGGGTGTGTGAACGCATATGTTTAGCTAAACAAGCCATTTGCATTTTATCCCTCATATTTTTTAAGCAAAACATATAGAAGCATTTAATGAAATAGCTAAGGAATTCTGTTCCTTTGTAAAAATAGTTTTGAACAATAAAGATTACTGGAATATTTCTATGATGGATACCTTTCGTAAAGAGATTTGATAATGTTTTATCACCCCTTAATTTGGACATTAACTCATCAATGATAATTGATGCATTACTTAATTCACTAAGATCTGAAGGTGCACCTTTAATAAACTCCCATTAAAAGTTTCATCAAATAGTGTTTGATAGGCACCATAGTACTAAATGAATTCTTAAAGTGTAGGTTCAAACGTTGTATTATCTAGTAACTTTTTGACAAAGTAAGTTTCTTCCAGTATTAGAAGGACCACTTATAAGCATGGATGACGGATGTTGTATGGCTGGGAACTCCATTGCAAATGCAATTTTTTTTTAACTTCCGATGCTATTTGTAATGAAAATTTGATTATAATTAAACTTGTTTAAAATATATATGTAAAACGTTCAAATTCTGTAACAAAACGTTTTATTTTCCAACTCTTTATTTACAATACAATAAAATAATATTGCACAAAGATACAACAAGCAACATTTTACAGCAGTAATGAAACTGGTTTGAGAAAAATAAATAATATAGTATTAACATTAATTTCAATATATAAATTTAAAGTAAAGAATCAGGATCACTCTTAGAGAATACATTTTCCTTTACATACAGTTTCCTTTGCTGCAAATAACAAAATTAGGAGGTTTAAAAAACCATATACAATACTCTTATGTATATATTCTTACATTTACAATTTCGACATGGATTGAAGAAAAAAAAATTTTCAACAAAAAGCTCATTCAGTTTCATAAAAAGTACGAAAGCCTGAAATAGTAAAATATTGTTATCTATAACGCGCATAAAAGCAAAATCTCATCATTTGCAGTAAATGTTTGAGTAAAAAATAAATAAATATTTTTTTTGCCATTTAATTTTAAATTGACCGTATGCCAAAGTGTTGATACCAACGTTTAAAATGTATCTTTTGCTCTGAAAAGGGCACAGAGTTGATCTTTGATATGACATAGTTAGCATAATGGTGGCTTTTGTAACTTTCGAGACTCCTTTTGCTGTTTTTTTCACCCTTTCAACTTTTTTAAACCATACATCTTTGGCTTGAGTCCAACAAATTCAACTTCTAAACAGAGTTAGATAAAAAAAAATGTAAAGTAAATAAGATGTAAGTAAGATAAAAGATGATAACTCATATTTTATCCTACCAAATACTTTTTTGTTTGTTTCATTGTATGGAATATGAGTTTTTGGATAATCAGATGTATCGAATAAATGCAAATCATTTTCCATATCTTTATATAACTACATCTGATGTTGATATTTCGTAGCACAACGAATCTGTATAAGTAAGAAGTAATTTAGCGTTGGTATCGTACTTAGTTTTAATATAATTATAAGGAAAACTATACATTAGTATTTTGGATAGTTCTAGAATTGAAAAGCCGATGTAAATCGGTCTATTTAATAAAAGCGAAACTTTTTTTCTTTCTATGGATACCAGATTCATTGTTATTATTCTAAAGTTATGAAATGCCGGTGAAGCAACAAGTTTTTTAGCTTTTTTTCTGATTCTGTACAAGATATATTACAGTACGCTTCCGTAGGTTTTCCATGGTTTTACCGAATACTGCATTATTTAATAATTTAAATAGATCTTTTTCAAATAAACTTTTTGCTTTTTTCCTTTTCTCTGTATTAAAATCAATATATTTCTCAAACGAAGATCTTTGGTGGAATTTAAGAATTTTGTGGATTTTTGTTACTTTTAACCCAAGAGAAACATATTGTTTTAAATTCCTATAGTGAACGATGTATTTTTTTTTGCTCATTAAGTTAGGAACTAATTTAGTACAGCTATTGATATTTAAATTATATTTTTTCTGCTATTTCTTTACAGTATGGGGACAGCATATCATTCGTGAAGCTTAAAATTTCTGGGGCGAGGGGATAGTCGTTATGCTAATGATGCAAGTTTGGGGAGTAATCTAAATCTACTTCTAAAATAAAGCTTATCTCAGATTCATCCAAAATCTCCATAAAATTAACAGGCTGTTTTATCCACTCAAAACAGAGAGTGGGCAAGAACTGTGACATTGGCTATATATATTATTTGCTTCCAAATACAGGATATATTTAGATGGTTTCACCTCATCGTAAGAATCTAGATATTTGTTATTCGCTGAACTAAATCTGTGGGATATCATTGAATTACCACCTCATATGTCTCTCTCGAAAAATAAATGCATATCCAAGTCGGTAAAAAGTTCGCGTTAGACTCACGATATGTAAAGACAGGCTTGCCAAGCGAGACAGGGAGTTGTGTAATAATGACAAGGGTCTAATTTGTAAAAAAATAAGCACAATTGTAGAAAACTTTGCAAAACATTGATAAGCAATATTACGTCACTAGTTACATACAAATCGTGATACTCTCCTAGAGTTTTTAATTAAAATGTTTCTTACACATTTTTGCAATGTGCATACTCATCATCATTTATTGGCTCATTTATGAGCGAAAAAAGGAAGCTACTGCCGCTAAGGGCTTGTAAATAGATGTCTTAAGCTCGTTCTTCAACACTTCTTGAAATTTTCATTCGGAATCTCTATTTTTGAACTCGTTACTTGATTAAATAACCTTAAGAGAATATATATATATACTGAAAATTTATAAAAGAATAATTTAAAATTTTTAAAAAGACAAAAATCCAGAAAGAAATGTAACAATGAAAGAAAAATTAAATAAAATTTTATATATATGTATGTATATATATATATATATATGTATTTATATATATGTATGTATGTATGTATATATATATATATATATATATATATATATATATATACATACACATTCTAAATGGATGGCAGAAATGAACAGTCCTTTTTTCATAATAAGAATATTTATTCATTCTAATATTGAGAACGTTACATTCTGATGAGCTTTGCCCGGCTCGACCTCCAACGGTTTTCTCGTCGGCGAATTCCCCCAATCTTCACAAGCTGCCGAAATAGCCACGATCCCCCTTCTGCTGACATCTCGGGGATCAGGTGTCGCTCGGGCAGTCCAGATGCATGAGTGTCACAGTTGGTAGCTCGACCAACAAACATTGAAGAAGGCCGAGGAAAGTGGATATGCCACAGACGTTACAGTTTCCTCCCCCCTTCGAAAAACTTTTCTCTGGAGAAAAGTTAATGTTCTTAAAATGTTATGAAGGATTCCGTCCATAAGATAAAATGACACTTGGAAGATTCATATTATTTCACACACAAGTACTACAATATCTCCTGAGTTGTAACAACATTAAACTCAAAAATTTTGATTAAATTTGAAACTCAAAAATTTGAATAATTTGCTTTAACAAGTGAGTGTTCTTGCTAGGGAACTTACTAACATCAACAATAAGAAATTAACACATTATATTGAATGATAATTAAAAAAAATATGATTCCAAATATCAATAATAATAATAAAAGCACATTTAAACACATATAATACCAGATATGCATATTAAATAAAAAAAAATCTAACAAACAGTTCATTTTGATACTTCAAATACAATAATTCACATGGAACCAATCAAACCATGCTTATTCTAATCAAAATGTTAACCAAACATATTTCTTTCAGTTTTTTTTCTGAAAATCATGTTTCTCTCTTCTCAAAATGTTAATCTAACTTATTCATTTCAACCTGTCTAATGGGTTACCTTTGTAAGCCCAAATATCCATTTTAAGTAGCTCTTTTTTTTTTTTTTTAAACCTTCGAGAGAATAACATATTTCAAAAATCAGATTCGAGCACACACAGATTTATTTACTTCTTTAAAACTTCTTTAATCCTTAGTTATCTTACAGTTTACAATATTAATTTCTCTGATATACAAAAATACTAAAAAAATAAATAAATATCAAAACACTTTAGTTCACAATACTACATCTTAACACCTTTTTAAAATGCTATATGTATGTTTTTCTTTTAAATTCACATATCCATTATTCTAGAAAAATATTCGCATAAAATGATACTAAATACACAATTCATTACACTAAATAAAATTTCTTCAAAGCAAAGACAATCGCACAAACATAGATATATTAAGCAACACTTCCGATTAAACTAACATGCATTGAAACCACATATCAAAGAGATAAATTTAATACATAATTCCTTTTTCTTTTTTTTTAGCACACTCATATTTTTCACTACTCTAAGGATTAATAAATTCTATTCCTCTAAAATAGATCTGCTGAGACTATCTGCATTTTTGGGGCTTTTACCTGAACGATGTACAATTTTGAAATTATATGGTTGTAATGCCAAAGCCCATCTCTTTAATCTAAGGTTTGTACTGGTGTTTTTATTTAACCAAACTAACGGATTATGATCGGTCATAACTAAAAATTTATTCCCATCTAAATAATAATGTAATTTCTTAATAGCGAAAATAATACTAGCACATTCTTTTTCAGTTGTACTATAGCGTTTCTCAACATCCGAAATTTTTTTACTTAAATAAATTATTGGATGCTCTTCATTTTTGTCATTTAACTGTGTCAAAATAATTCCCATTCCAACAAATGAAGTGTCAGTTTTTACAATAAATTCCCTTTCAAAATTTGGTGCGCATAAGACAGGTTTGTTTATCAATTTTTTTTTTAGTTCTTGAAATGCATTTTCACATTCAGTTGTCCAAACGATTTCCCCTTTCTTTGCCTTCCCCTTTAAAGCATCAGTCAACGGAGCTGCTACTAACCCCAGGAATGCCCTGATGTCCGTTTTGGTTTTCGGGGTGGGAAAATCTATGACGCTTTGAACTTTGACCTGAGAGGGAGACCTGAGTCCCTCGCCTACTTTATGGCTTAAGTATGTAACAGAATTTTGAGCAAATTTACATTTCGATGGTTTCCATCTAACGGGTTTATTGCTAATCATTTCATTTTCATATTCCGGTCTTTTATAATATATTTTTATCATGTTGATATGATAAATTTGGGATTTTTTTCGACTTACAGGAATTTCTACTAAGTAATTAATTTCCGAAATTTTACTTAAGATTATTCCCGGACCTATCCACTGTACTGCTAATTTATTTGATCTAGAAGTCGCCAAAACAAAAACTAATTATCTATCTTTGAATTCGCGCTTTACGGTCTTCTTATCGTACCATATTGTTTTCTTAACTTGCATCTCCTCCATTTTAGTTACAGCCACATCTTGACATCGTTTTAATCTATTAATTAACTTGAACATGTATTCGGTTACAAGATCTTTCTCCTCATCTGGTTCATCTAGCTGTCTTTTCAAGTTTTTCACACGGTTGTTAGTCCTTTCTAATTGTTCTTTGTATTGATCTGCATGTCTTCTTTCATCATCTAATTGCAATAATAATTCTTTAACACGTTTTTCAAGCTCTCGACTAGATTTGGATACATTTTCTTTCTCCCTGGTTTCTTCTTCCAGTTGTTCCTCCAACTGACCAAGTTTGGATTCAAGTGAGGATATTGCAGTCTCAGATTTAGACCTTTGAACATCTTTAACAACCTCTTCAGAAAAGAAATCGTAACCAGATTTCTCTTTAATTAACTCCGCTGTTTTATTCCCTAACAAATATCTATCGTTTTAGTTTAAATGATTTCCGCATACGGCTGCTTTGGTTTGAACAGTACCAAAATCTCCGGAAACTTCCACGATCGCTAGGGGCAAACAGACTAATTCCATATTTAAAGGTTGTTTTATCAAGATTTTCTCAAAAAAAGAAGTAAAAGATTACCCGTAAAAGAAGAGGAATTTATATATCTTTTACATACTAAATCAGTTGTTGCTCCCGTATCTCTCAGGATTTTTACTCCCTTTCCATTCACAGACCCTGTACTAGTATATGAACTAAGAAAACTGGGGGTTTCGATTCCTTCGATATTATTTAAGGATTCTGACTCTTTCCTTTTTATTAATTTAGGGCATGCAGTTTTTATATGACCCAGCGCATGGCAATGAAAACATCGGGGGCCAGTACGCTTTTCAAAAGCCCTTTCCCTTGACTCAAAGCGTTGAGGGGGATAAACGGTTTGTTTGTGGGGGGAATCTCCGAAACTAGTTTTTTTCCCTTTCATTCCCGATATAGGGGTTCTGTCGTTTTTATTAGCTCTATCACTGAATCTCGGTTTTATCTTAGTTACTTCTTCATAATTGTCAAAAAGTTCTGCCAATTTCGATGCTGACTTAAAGTTTGCCTAGTCGTCTAGGAAATGATCTCTCATCTCAAATTTTGCACGTTTTTTTAATTGGTCCGAGACCATCAGATCTTTTAGATCTTCAAAAGTCTGAACTTCAAGCCCCATTAACCATTCTTCTAAATAATTCCTAATTTCAAAGGTAAAATCTTTCCATATTATCTACCTTTCTTTGATGCTGAACAAATTTTTGTCGAAAGACTTCTGGACTTAATTTAAATCTTTGAAGTAACAATTTTTTTACATAATCATAATTATCTGCTTGTTCTTCTGGTTCGCGAGCAATTAATTGCACTATATCTAAAGGTAACAACCCCAATAAATGACCTACCTAATCTTCCCTTTCAATTAAGGCCCTTTTTGCCTGACGTTCAAAAATTACAAGATATAAACTTATGTCAGATTGATTTGGATTAAACTCTGGTAAAAATCTCTTTAAATTTAACTGAGGTATGGAAGAATGTGCTTTTATGGAAGAATTTGATTCCTCCATTCTTAGGTAACCATTCTCTACTTTAAATTTTTCTAAATCATACTTCATTTGGAGTTCCCTTTCTTTTAATTCATGTTCAGCTAATTGTAATCTTTGTTCCCTTTCTTCCCCTTCTAACCTTAATTTTTCCGCTTTTTCCCATTCCTCCAATCTTAGTTTTTCCGCTTTTTTCCATTCCTCCAATCTTAATTTTTCCGCTTAGAGTGAATCCTCTTCCGCTTTTCTATTTGCAATGATAGTCTCAAACATGTTTTTTACGAATTCTTCATCATATCCTTCACAATCAGTGATAGCCACTTTTATTTGCAAAATTGTCATTTCTGACGTTACATTTATCCCTAATTCTTTTGCGATACTTAGCATATCTTGCTTTTTCCCTTTTCCGAAAAAAGCCATTTTTTTTAAAACTATAACAGTATATATATATATCAAGTAAAAATACTACCAACAATTTTCTATTCTCTAGAAACAACACACAAAAAATGTTCCCATACAAGAATAAACACTAAAGTATCATAAAAAATTGTCTAAGAATTTTAAACCAAATTCTCCACTTAAATTGTAAATACAACTCAAGAAATATAAAAGTACTCACCCCTTTTGAAGTACTCTTGCGACTTGATGCACTAATCGACGCCTGGCGGGTCACACTATTTAGTGATACAACTATGATGAATCACTTTTTTTCGACTCCGGGTGAGTCACTCCTCCGGATGTTTATTCCCACAAAATCCAAATTCTACGAATAATCTCCTGGACTCCTTTGTTCCTGGCGAGCCGAGTCACGCTTCCGGATGCATTTTCCGCAACATTCGAGTTTCACCATTCGAGAAATCACCTTTACTCCTTTGCTCCTGGCGAGCCACTTTTTTTTTCTCCCACGCAGAGGAAAAGAAGATGCGAAGAAAAAAAAGTTTCTTCGGTTGTGGGTCCTTCGTAGATGGGTGGAGTCCTACTCGCAGTGATGAAATCCAGTTCCCACACACAACACTCCTGTCACAGAATCCCAGCTATGCCACCATTATTTAACCGCTGTACCATTTGAAGATAAATTATTGTTATTCAGACAAATAGATGAATTCTGATTTTTAAGTTTAAAATATTTAATGTGACTATGTACAGCTATTATACAAAAATATGTGACAGGAGATACCAAGACGTCCGTCTGGACCGGGAACCAAGCAGGGACTGACGCTCTTTGAGGGCCATCGACCTCCAACGGTTTTCTCGTCGGCGAATTCCCCCAATCTTCACAAGCTGCCGAAATAGCCACGATCCCCCTTCTGCTGACATCTCGGGGATCAGGTGTCGCTCGGGCAGTCCAGATGCATGAGTGTCACAGTTGGTAGCTCGACCAACAAACATTGAAGAAGGCCGAGGAAAGTGGATATGCCACAGACGTTACACTCTTGCTGGATATTTTAGGAAATTCATTTTAAATTTCTCCATCATTGCACATCCTCTAACAGAACTTCTGAAGAAAAATCGTGAATTTAAATTTGCCGATAGAGAAATACAAGCATTCAATTGTCTCAAAAAATGTTTAACTTCTCCACCTGTTCTAAACATTTACAATCAGAATGCTGATACCGAAATTCATTGTGATGCTAGTATTCATGGTTATGGATGTATTTTACTCCAAAAATCAATGACTGATAATGCGCTCCACCCAATATATTTTATGAGTAAGAAAACGATAGACGCCGAAACAAAATATAGCAGTTATGAACTTGAAGTCTTAGCTATTGTCCAAGCATTAAAAAAGTTTAGAGTTTACTTGTTAGGCAAACATTTCAAAATAACTAATTACTGACTGCAACGCGTTCGCAATGACTCTAAAGAAAAATGATTTGTGTACTCGAATAGCGCGATGGGCATTGCAACTACAAGATTTTGATTATGAAATAGAACATCGCTCTGGTTCCAAATTGAATCATGTAGATGCGCTAAGTAAATACCCAGTTATGGTCGTACCAGACAGTCTCCTTGCAAAAATCAAAACGGCTGAAGAACAAGACTCTGAAATCCAAACTATTAGAGAACTTTTAAGAATTAAACCTTACAATGATTACCTTCTAAAATCCGATATACTCTTCAAGTTTGTAGATGGTAAAGAACTACTCGTTGTTCCTAAAAATATGCAGAACGACATTATACGCAGCTCTCACGAGCGTGGACACTATGCTTCTAAAAGAACAGAAAAAGCACTCAAGCATCAATTCTATATCCATAAAGTTAAAGAAAAAATAGACTGTATCATTTAAAATTGTGTTCCATGTATTTTGGTTAATCGCAAACGTGGCAAACAAGATGGTCTACTACATCCTATCGAAAAAGACGCCATTCCTTTACACACTTATCATGTTGACCATTTAGGCCCATTCCCTACTACAAACAAGAATTATAAACATATTTTTGCCGTCATTGACTCCTTCACAAAATTCGTATGGCTTTACCCAACGAAGTCAACTGATGCTGCAGAAGTTATTGCAAAATTAGAAAATCAAAAATACATATTTAGCAATCCATCTCGAATTATTTCTGATCGTGGTACCGCATTCACTTCTAAACAGTTTCAAGATTATTGCTGTACCGAAAAAATCGAACATTTCCCAATCACCACCAGATTACCTTGAGCAAATGGACAAGTAGAGCGTTTAAATTCCACAATCGAAACAGTCATATCCAAACTTTCCATAGATTATCCAGAAAAATGGTATATGCACATCAAAGAAGCCCAAAGAATTATAAATTCAACGTTCCAACGAAGCATTCAAACAACTCCCTTCGAATTACTGTTTGGTACTAAAATGAAGACGCCAGAAAATCTCAAAATCACAAATTTGCTTAGTGAAGAAATCAGGGCTGATTTCGTCAACAACCGTGATGAGTTAAGGAAACAAGCTAAACAACAAATCCTAAGAGTTCAAGATGAAAACAGAAGAAATTACAACCTCCGGCGAAAACCAGCAACTATTTTCAAGCTTCATGATCTTGTCGCCATCAAACGTACTCAAATTGGACCAGGACTCAAACTGAAACCCAAATATATAGGTCCATACAAGATAACAAAAATCAAACCGAACGATACTTACGATGTTCAAAAGTGTGGCTTTTTTGAAGGTCTAGCGAAAACTAGTACGTATGCTGAATATCTCAAGCATTGGACTAACGATGCTATTACCTGATGAATTAATGAAATGACATTTTCATCCGTACTTTAAAAAGACATTATTATTTTTTTCCTTATTCTTTTTTATATATTATAGAGTGCATTTCATTTTTTTTTTCATTATTTTGTGTTTTTCTTGTGTATTAATTTTTCCTTTCAATTTTTCAGATATTGTGAAGTAGCTTAAATTTTTTGAATTTCACTAATTGTTAATATTCAACTATAGATTAATCAACTTTTAAGTGAGTATGTTCTTAATTTTCAATTGTGTTATTATTTTCAAAATATATGCATATATATTATTGTTTTAATTATACTTTTACTGGTTCACCTGAGGTCAGGTGATATTGTCGGATAGCCGATTGTGGGAATTGTCCCGCTGCACTACAGCAGCGCCACCTTCAACTTAGATTAGATGGTTAGATCTCGAGGTGTAAGCACGCAGAAATGCGTGTCCGTCTTTTTCTTTAATTTTTCATTTGTAAATAAACATTTTTCCTCCTAAAATGAGCGTGGTTCTTGACAATATACCGACGCCAACCTCCATATATATATATATATATATATGTGTGTGTGTGTGTGTGTGTGTGTAATATCACTCTTAAATCTAACTTAATTTTTTGCCATTCTTTCTCACAGTATAGAGTTCATTCATATTTTCTAATACGATTCCAGTTTGTCCTTAATTATATAATTACGGGCTCGTAAAGTCTGCCAAATCATCTTTTCCCACGCCACACCACATTAAATACCCCGGATGGTGTACAATGGAATTTTGTGCAAAAATTGTCTTCAACTGTTGAGCTAAATCGTCAACATTCCTGGATGGTTGCATTCACCTTCCCATAATGTCTCAAATGTGCTCTATGGGAGATAGATCAGGTGACCGAGCTGGCCAAGGAAGTGAAACGAAAGCTTCCAGACTATTCACAGCAACACATGCCATGTGCTGTAGGGAATTATCTTGTTGAAAAGTACGTCCTGAGTGTCGCAAAGGGAACGGTAACACAACCAGTTGAAGAATATCGTCCTCGTATCGATGTGCTGTCAGTGAGGCAGAAATGACTACCAAAGGGGTTCGGCTATCAAAGAATATGGAATACCAGACCTTAACACCCTATTGGTGGCCTGTGTGGCGACAGTAAGGGCGGGATGCCAATACTATCCTATCCAGACACTTCTGCGGTGTCATCAGGAAATGGGACTCGTTACTACGTCCTCAGTCAGCGCTGTTCCAAGTTGATCGAGTTTGACACTACAGTTATCGGACAGGCGTGAGAGGTAAGCGGCATAACAGTAGACGGGAGCGTAAATTTCCCTCTCTCAGTCGTCTGTCGAGTTGGACACATGTATGCGGGCCACTTGGTGAATAGATGATAGCAACGAATCCGGTGCTGTGACGGCTGCTCTGATAATTGCTCGGTTCTTCAAGTTCTGTTATGGTTCTCGGTCGACCGCTGTCATTCTGACGCTGATATCTGCTGTTATTTACCCTCTCTTGCCAGCATTATCTAATCGCCGCATCGCTTCGACCCGAATGTCGAGCGATTGTTCGATTCGTCCAACCAGCCTTTTTCTTTCCGATAGCACTCCTCTTACAAACTTTGATATTTGCACTTAATGTGCCCGAATCTTTCGGCGAGGCATTGTTATAGACGACGTAAGATATCCACAGTTGAAATGCAACCGAAATTTTGACCAACCAATTGAGAATCGCTCCTTATATGCGCAGCTCTGATGCGCTGGAACTTCCGCTATTCATTCATTGGACACTAAAGTTTAATTATTTTCAGGTTCGGATCCAATGTCTTCGCATACGCAATTTCATTCCAATTGGGCAACTCTTTTCTGGTGCGTCGATTTTTTATTGTTGACGTAAGATATCCATTATATATATATATATATATATATATATATATATATATATATATATATGGCTGCTTCTCAATGCAGATATATGTAATGGATCCCTGTCCATTGTAATTTATATGGTAACGAGCAGGGAGACTTCCTTGCCAAAAAGGGCACTATACTGAATGACTGTACAAAACGATAACCTCTTTTCTCTTCGCAAAATTATTTATTAAGCAAATCATGCTGTCTTCGTACCAGGATGAGCTCTTATCTAAAATAGAAACCAGATATGGAAGAAATAATAGTCTTTTAGATATACCTAACAAACATAGACGGGAGACAGTGACTGCTTTTCGTCTATTTAACGGGCATGATTGTCTTGCTGCCCATCTGTATAGCATTGACATTCTTCAAAGTTGACTGCCCCCTGTATGACAAAAGAAATGAGCCTATGGACAAATATCACTTGCATATCTCCGTGGAGTACCCCACAGAGATATGGAATCATCGAAATATTTGGAGACGAATGGACTTTTGGGACGATAACCTCCAGTTATCTCATGAACTTTTCGATGTTATTGTTTCTTTGTATATATCCTTTTTCTGTTTGTTTGCTCTTATTTTTGTTCATAAACCCAGCCATTAGAAATAATACAGACATACACAGAACAGTAGCTTGAAAAGATTTCTTTTTTTTTTAACTCATAGTTCTTGCTTAAATAATAAACATCTTTAATAAATCGTTGAACTTTTTCTTTTTTTAACTCTTAAATGTTATATTATAAAACCTTTTTAAAGCTTTATCACTTATATAAAGTGATAAACCTTTTTAAAGCTTTATCACTTTATGTTAACTAAGTCTTTATTGATAATTATTTTTAAAAAATGGACACACACACACACACACACATATATATATATATACAGAGAGAGAGAGAGAGACATGACACAGACATACATATGTATCCAGGGTGATTCGAAACTCATGGGGGGGGGTAATTTAAGGGGTGATAGAAAATATCTAAACACGCAATTTTCACCACACAATGCATAAGTGGAGAAAAAGGGATGAGTCGTAATGATCGAATAACATCGTCATCTCTTTCATGTATTTCTGGGTAATTCCCGCTTTATGCTTTCCATTACAGCGCCGTCTAGCGGTTCTACGCTTGCTCTCCCCAAAAGTGAAAGTGGCTTTTTCAGATGTTTTCTATCTCCCCTTAAATTTTTATCCATGAGTTTCGAAACACTCTCTCTCTCTCTCTCTCTGTATATATATATATATATATATATATATATATATATATATATATATATAGCTTTCAAACAATAAAGGCGCTGAAGAAGCAATAATATTGTTTGAAAATGTGTATAATATTACCGAATTCACACTCATACAAAAACTTCCTTTTCCTTTACTTTTTTGTTAATAATAATTTTAGCTAACAATACCTTTATTGTTATTTACTTTTCTTATTTTAGCTCACTTAGCTATTAACTCAGCTTACTTTTATACTTTTCTCTTATCTTTAATACAGCTTTATATGAGATCGGACGAACACATTTGTTAAATAATAACAACAACAGTTCCTTTTTTCTTTTAAAGCGTTACCTTGGTGATCAGTGCAGATTAGTTTTAACACTTCAATCACCACGCGATCCACAAACTTTCGATCAAATCGCTGGCTTACACACTGGCACTGAGGGGATTGTGTGAGTGACATTTTACACTCCTCTCTTTACAAGTCATCCTGTACAGGTGAGCGTTAAACTTTGGAGATAACAATAGTAAAAGATAAAAATATCAATATTTTCCTAATCAAATTAGATAATAAATTTTTGGGAAAAGCTATAAAGTAATGTTAACAGAACTAAGATATTAATAGTATAAATAATAAAGTAAAATGAACATAAATACAAAAGAAGTGAAACAACGTTTCAGCCACTTTCCTATAAAATTTCTTAAAAGGATGTATTGCCCTTTACCTTTGTTATAAGGTGTTCCAGTTTCATAATGTCGATTTGGATGACATCTTAAAAATGGATAAGTGCTTTTTATGATTCGAGGCATCGCTTCAAACTTTTTAAAATTTTTAATTAAAATTTG
This sequence comes from Nephila pilipes, assembly GCA_019974015.1. Lineage (NCBI taxonomy): Eukaryota > Metazoa > Arthropoda > Arachnida > Araneae > Nephilidae > Nephila > Nephila pilipes. The sequence goes on from BMAW01048706.1 coordinate 152,187, forward strand.
TAAGCATTTCGGGAAGTAATTAAAGTTATAGCCCTAACATGAAATGAAATAACAGAGTACAAAAAATATGCTATGTTATTTATATGAAAACAAATCGTTATAAAATTTTTTATTCAATTGAGTCTATTCTCAATCGAATACATATTTTATATAACAATTTGTTTTTGAATCATTGAAAAGCGAGCAATTGACAAAAATAAGCCAGGTTTTTTAAATGGAGAAATTAAGTGAGGAACTTCGATAAAGAGAGCGAACTTCTTTATAAACATTTCTCTCTGTCTTCTTAGAGAAATGAAAGCAAATCTTTAACCTCTTGTCAAGGACTAGAATGCTCTCAACATTGATTTGTGTAGCATTTCTAATTCGAGTTGAAGGGAAAGTAACTAAATTTATAAACAGTAAACACGTATTCAGTTTGACAGCAGGCCAAAAGACTGATAATTTTGTAACAGGGAGTTCACTTGAGGGGTTATTCATCTATTCTTGCTTCTGTTCTGTTAATGTTTAACAAATCCTTAATCTTACAAATTTTAAATCTATTCAAATTATCTCAGAACCTCTACATAAGAAAGACACAATTTTGTTTCTTTTACAAATTATTGTTGATTAAAATTCAGTTTTATTAAAACATTTTTCAAAACAAAATTTCGTTTCAAAACTAATTCAGAATTTAGCTATAACGTATCATTCAAAAGCATAAAAAGTATAAGAAATTTAGATTTAGATTCACGCTAAAAATAATTTCCAGAGCCCCACTAATGTCTCACTCGAAATATATTTATTTTAATTGACGTCACTTTCAAGTTTATATAATTTTCCAAAATAGTTGAATCACCTGTTTGTGATTTAATTAACAATACTCGGTCGTCTTGTCATTACAAGACGACCGAGTATTGCTCCGGTATTACTCCTTTCTATCATTATCAATTTCAATAATAGCTAGTTAACACAGTCATCAATGAATTCTAATCAGTAAATTTATTAAGATATTAAAGTAGTCAAAACACAATACGAAATGTAGTCAGCGGATTCCCTGTTTTGGGAACAAATTAAATTTTTAATCCATTATAGTTGTTTAAAAGGGGGAACAAAACATCTGTTTCAATTCAATGTTCTTATGTCATTATCTTTCCGTTTGTTTTTTAAATTGTTAAAAAATTTACTTAGCAGAAATACACTCAAATAACCATCTTCATGCAGATTCAAGCATCACTGCTAACATAGCAGCATATAGTAAAGACAGTAAGTGCTGCGAGGAAGGGTAGCCAAGGTGGATGAATGGGTGAAACACTACGTCGGGTAAAAATGGAAAAAAAATTTACCTTTTTTAAAAAAGACTAAGCATGCGATTCGCTGAAACCTATTTTATAACTTTCTTTCTATTGCATAATTAATTGTATTAAATTGTGATCCCCTAATTAAATGTTACTAATCACAACCAGAAATACTGTAAGAGTACTAGAGCATTTTTTTCTTAGTATATTTTGTAGAGTAATGGGTATAGAATAAGGCCTTGAGTAAACTCATTGATTACATTTTGGTACATTATCGTTTTTGGCGCTAATTTTAAAAGCAAACCATATCTTTTTAAATGAAATTATCACTGTTTTTTATTTCTCGAAATAGTGTTAATCAGAATTAGAGGTAAAAACATTTACTCGCTAGTATTAAAACTAAAATCCAGTATAGCTGGTATTTTACTTCTCTATCCAAATTCCTTCAGAAAACTTCGAAAATGTATCATATTGCCACTGTATTTTGAAGATTTGTTTATAGCTGTGTCCACCCCTATACTCCCCGAAATACCATCATTTTTATTGCTTATAATCTTTTTTCCTCACCCCTCACTAACTTTTATATCCTAATCGTCGCATCTGGTTTTAATAATGTTCTCAGAAAAGCATAGTCCATATATAGTTTTTAGAGAGTGCACTAACAGTACGTTTTAAGGAGTGTAAGGGAATTTCCAGAACTGGTATGTGGTTATTAGTTATCAAATTATTGAGCTTTAGGTGTTAATAGTCCCATTTAAATAGGAAAGTCCCATACTTGATAGATAGTAGTGTGGAGTAATTTAACTCCACAGGCAAAACCTTGTTGGCCACCAACATAGCAAGAAATATATCAATAGAGAAAGATAATCATAATATTTATTATGGAGTTATTGATACGTTTTCCTATTCCTCTATTTCTTGTGAATCGAGTAAGCGAAAGATTGTGGGCTTATGGTACAAGCACCAAATCCCTGGTGAATTTGCGTCAAACACTTGCTTGTAAGAAATAGTTTTTAAGAAACCAGTTAAAGGTAAAAAGATTGATAAATATCATATATTAAAATTTCTTTCAAAACCAACATTTCCTAGTGGCAAAAGAATCAAAAAAGAGCTAAAAAGAAAAAAAGAATTTTTCTTCGGTCAGTATGAAATTAAATTAAAATATTCTGAAAATGACAGTTTATCTTCATAAACTGAATCTTTTTCAATCCAGTAGAAAATGTTTATTATAAATTTAGGATTTAGCCGAAGGAAAACAATTTTTTCAAACTTTTTTTTAAACTCTTTTTAATAATTTTCCACATAGAAGTGATTTTTTAAACACACTCTCTCTCTCTCTCTCTCTCTCTCTCTCACACACACACACACACACACACACACACACACACACACACATATATATATATATATATATATATATGTGTGTGTGTGTGTGTGTGTGTGTATTTTCGTAACAATATATATATATTTACGAAAAAAATTATTTTCCTCTCTGTGGGAGTGTGCGTGGAGTGAAGATCAAATCCAACTCGGACGATAACAATAAATGACGATTTATTCTTAAATCTTCAAGACACAAACAGGTAGTACAATTCGGACAATAACAGATGCACTGCACTTACACAATTCAATGACATAGATACAGGAACAAAACACACGTTAAGTACAGTCGCAGTTATTACACAACAACGTTCAGTTCAGCAGCTTATAGCTCCTCACTGCAGACAACCACCGCAATAATATCCTGCACTTCCAAGGCAGGATCCGACGATTCCCAGCATATACATGTTGCTTCTTCACAAATTCACCCGGCACGCTTTACTTCAAGTGCCAACAGCGTTCCGTCGATCGATCTCCTTAACAGAGTTTCCAAAGGCAGACTCTCGGTAACAGTTTCTCTAAATTGAAGCCGAATCTCCAATAAATTCACTCAGCCACGACTCCTCAATCGTTCTACGAATCAGATTCCACAGATAAACTGATTCAGTACACAGACCGATTCCTCAAACTCTCTCTTAGATTGACTGATCTCGACTGTAGCTCATGGCGTATTTATACTTTGTGGAAAATACCGCTACCAAAGTAACCATCTTGCCTCAACGCCAGAGGGAGCTGCTCTCCATCATAACGATATTACTTTTAATAAGCCATCTGGCACTTCTTTGTTTTTGTACAAGGAAGTTGTAATTCGTTTCGGGTCAATTTAATCGGCCAAATTTATAGATGTTTCTTTATTAAATATTTTAAAATTTAACTGCGTATGGATTTAGTGAGTGTCAGTGTCCGTTACTGGAACCATTAGTTATAGATAGTTAGCTAATTGCTATTTTTTCTTCATACTTTAACGGTTAGGCTTGACGTCACAAGGGAAAATTCACGAAGGGTCCAGAACTTCTTTCTTTATCAATATTTCGTCTAGACTCCTGCACCGAGATCTTTCCATTTGTCGCCAAAGTCACCAAATGGTCTCCAAATCCGTCGCCAAGGTAAATGGGTCAATTTTGCTTAAACTCTCTTTTCCTGACTGGTGACATCTCTGTAAATCTATCTTTTCCGTTATAAGAGAGGCGTTGCTGGGAAGCATCAACTCTCTCTCTCTCTCTCTCTCTCTCTCTCTCTCTCTATATATATATATGTAGTTATTGGGGTAAAGGAGATTGTTCATCCCGAATCTACGATAGTTTGCTCTTACGCAATGGGCTGGTTGTCTAGGGGGTAATTTCGGATTCCATGTAATGTTGTTGATGATATTCAAGGATGAAGCTTGCAGTAGCTTTACTTGTTTATTAGGAGAGATGATGAAGAATGAAAAGTGTTTACACTATGATATATATACAGGTAGTAAACAGTTCTTCCGAGACGGATAGATGGCTGCCTCATTTAACCCATATTATCGATGGACGTTGGAACGCGCTCGGGCGTGGAAGTTTACTTCCAACGCGGGTAGCGAAGGAGAAGAGAAGCGGAGAAAGTGGCGGCAAAAGAGAGAAGAGAGCGCGAAAACGAGCTTCACTCAGTTTTGTTCTGGGATAGGTGGCGCT
>BMAW01048708.1:13811-25260 GCA_019974015.1 Nephila pilipes
AATTAAAGAATTATTTTTAAATTTAGTATATTTAATTAATTACTTTCTTTTGTTTTATGAGTTCTGGATATTAGAGTAGAATATTAAAGGTCAATTTAGAAGATTTAAAACAATTTAAAAACTTATTTCAAGACTCAAATTCTATTCCTTCAGTTTAAAGTGCTTAAGAAATTTTTATAATAATGTATCCCATTTTAGCATTCCAAAGCAGAATGTATGTTTTAGAATGTATTTCTGCTACAAACTAACAGATTTCATAGTGAATCGAATTCATTAAGTCATTTTTCTGTTTGATTATGATTATTTAAAATTATTGTTTCAATAATATTAAAATAAATTGTTTGAATTTTTTAAACTAATATTTTAAGTATTTTAAGTGGGGGGGGGATCGCATTATTTTAAATGGCACTCCCTGTATTTTAAATGAAATTCGTATTATTTTAAAATTATTTATTGAAAGAATATTTTGACATAAGATAAAACTCAGAATTATTTTTTCAGTTATTAGACTTTTTACTTCAAAAGCTAATTCCCTTTTGTAAAAAGAACTATTGTATTTAAATGTCTGCTTTAAATAATTTTAAAATTAAACTTTAAAAACGCTACAAATTATATATGTTCTGAGGTTCATTCCATTAAGATTAATTTGTAAGTCTTTCGTATTCCTGCATGACTTTTAAAATAAGTGATCATTCAAATTAAATAAGTTATATTTAAAAACCAATTATATTGTTATTCGAAAAAGTAATTACATTTATTTCTTCATACATAATTTTATTTATAGTTGATTTTATATTTCTTTTTTTAAAGTATTTATTATTTATTGATTATAAGTAAATTGTCATCATATAAAAACTATAAATTTATATAAAGCTTATTTCTTATTCTTCCCTGAAATCGAAAGAAATAAAACATTAGAAAATAAAGCAAGATCTACACTGTATAACGGGAAAAAAAGCAATACTAAGAAGGAAATGCTCTAATGAAATGACATTTCATATGTAAAGATAATTGGACCGCGCATGCTAATGATTAAAATTTGGTGTCCAATGAATAAATAGCGGGAGCTATAGGGTATCCGAAATGCTCTCTCAGATGGTGTAATTAAGAAGGGATTCTCATTCGGATGGTAACTTATTCTGTTGCATTTTAATTTAGGATATCTTTCCAAGACTGAAAAAAAGCCTCGCCGCAGGATTTGAGCTCATTAGGAGCAACTGTCAGAGTCTGAAAGAGGTCGTATCATTGGATAGAGAGAGGCAGGTTCGGCGGAAAATTGATCGCCATATGGATCGAAGCTTTGAGACAGTCAGAAGATGCAGGCAGAAATGGGTGGTCAGTGGCAGATTTAAGCGTTATGATATTAGCGTTCGACATAGGGCCTCAACAGATCGGAAGGACAGAGTGATAGACAGATCAGCTATCACAGCACCTGATTCATCGTTATCAACAATGAGATGTGCGACCCACACACTAGTGTCCACCATGACTATTCAGAGATTCCTGTTAGAGCGAAATCTAAGCTCCTAACCACCACTACGCCACCTGCCTCTCACTTCTGCACATTATCGAGCCAGATTACTGTGGTGCTTGGCTTGATCAAGTTGGAATGATACTGACTGGGGACGTATAGTGTTTACCGAAGAATTCCGCTTAAAACTGTGTCCTGACGATAATCAAAGACGTGTCTATAGATGCTTTGGACAGCGTTTCGATCCAAAGTTCACTATTTCACATCTCACAGGCTCTCAACTAGGTGTTACGGTCTAGGATTACACTTCCTTTGATTACGGTCCCCTTTTGTCGTCATTAGAGGCAAACTTACAGCACATTGGTACGACAACGGCATTCTGAGACCTGTTGCGCTTCCGTTCCTTTTGCAGTATCCTGGCATTATTTTTCAGCAAGATAATAACAGACCACAAACTGCGCGAGTTGTTATGAACTTTCACACACATTGTCAAACACTTCCTTGGCATGCTCTCTCCATTCGTGCAGTCTGGGATATGATGGCTAGGCGACTAACTTTACCAAGGAATGTTGAGAACCTAGCCCAACAATTGCAGTAATTTTGACTAGCAATACCGCAGGAGACCATCAGAGAGCTTTATCACTGATGGTCTGCTGTGGTACTCGAAGTAACAGCTTGCACAACGGGTATAGGTGGATCTAAACCTTACTGAGCTCGTTTCTTTGTAACCATGTAACTCTGAAATAAATCATTCATTTTTTTCTGAAATTTTAATAGTTTTCTGGTCTGTGCATAACTTTCCTATCCGCTATTGACTCTATCAGACAACTCCTTCTTAGTGCGTCTTTTTTTTTATAGAGTGTATATAGTTACTTTTACAGTAGTATTCACTGAATCGAAATTGTCGTAGAATCTAAACTAAGATGATATTTTAAAACAAAAAATTGTAAATAATTATAAGGAAAAAATGTTCATTATTTTACATCTCTTTTTTACTATTTATCATAAATAATTTTGAATGAATAATTATTGATAATTTACAAGCATTCATTAATATGTACATTTTGTTAAATAATTCACTTTTACTATTACAATACGATTAAAATTTGTTTAGTAATTAGCAAGTACCTTGTTATAAATTGGGGAAAGCAATTTATTAACTCTAAACGCTAAGTGTATCGAATAATTTCCTAAAGAGGACCGATATCTAAATAAGGCTTTAAAGTGCTATTATTGTTAATATATATTCAACAATTTCTGTAATTACTTTATGTTCAATTTCGTTGATTTTGTTGGAATGAGCAATTTTAATTAGTATCGCGGCTAATCTAACACTCTTTTTAAAAATAATAAGATTTATTTGTAAGAATTAGGAATAAAATGAGAGAAATAAATTTTTCTTTTAGAAACTACTAGTCCGTCGGTTAAAGAAAATTACTATCACAGACCGTAGGTTGGTAAAAAGGAAACTCTAGACTTTACTTATTCAGATATGTTCATGATCACCCTCTCCCCATACGTTGTATAAAGCGAATTATTTTTCCCCCCCCCAAGTACATAAAAAAGAATTTTAATCTATTACAATTGCCCATCTAATTTGAAAAAAATCGATCATTTTATGTGAAGATATTCCCATGTTTCCGAGCACTTATAGATCTGAACATATATTTACGCTTAGGAAAGAAATTAAATCTTTTGCTTCATCGGCCATTTTCAATAATAACCAAGATTTAATATTAAGAAGAATAAATCTCTGTAGACGAAAAAGTGCTGACTTTTGTGTTTTTTGACTCGCAAAGAGAATAAACAGGACCGATATTGGCGATGGAACTTTGTAATATTGAGTATCTGTCAAGTGAGGTCTACCCTTGTGTTCGCAACCCATTTTGCAAACTTCTACAATAAGGTAATGGGATTCCTTGGAACCTCGACATTTGGAATTTAGCTTTTGTTCTTCTTCACAGTGGTACCTGGATTCAGAAGAGGCAGGATGTGTAAAATGCATTAGGTGTTTCTTAGCAATACTCAGGTTTATTTATAATAGTTTTTGTAGTTTACTGTCGCTCTCCACTTTAAAACAAACCAACATTTGCCAAGGTGAACCTTTTTTACTTAGTTTGTTTCAAGTTTTGAACTTGGCGAGCTTCTTGTCCTATTCAAATTTTATATCGGTGTTTCTTACAAGATTCGGCTTTAATCAATCAGTACTGAATAAAAATGAAAAAGAAATTCGTTTCTTTATCCAATAACATCGATGTTATGATACTTACCGTCACCCCATGGTGTATTCCAGCCCCATCCTGCAACGAAGAGTTTCTGATCTTCTTTGTACATTTCTTCCTTAGTTGGTAAGCATATAGGGTATGTCTCTGTACTGCAATTTAATGGCTGTGCCAGTTCAATCAGAGCAATGTCATTGATAATAAGATCGTGGTTATACCTGTCATGTGGGATAAATCTCTTGATTTTAAGTTTTTGTCCCAATCTTTGGGATCCCAATAAATAAATGGAAAATTCCTTTTCTGAAATGTAACATTCCTTCGCAGGTGAATATCCTATACATTCCGGAAGGTCCGAATTAAATGCACTAAAAAAATACAATAACAAACATGTATCTCAACTTAAAAGAAACAAAAAAAATTATATAACATTCAGTGATGAAAGATATTCTGTGAAATAATTTGTGAAGCCGAGAGACACAAAATTCAATTTCATTTACAACTTTTATGATTATTTTTTTAATTTTGAAATATTTCGACATTTTAAAAGAGTTTTCTTTTCTTACTACTTTTACGAATTAGTATTTTAATGAAGCAAGCAAAAGAATCCGAAAAATAAATTTTAAATTTTTTATTGCTTTTACTTGTTTCTGGAGAATGCTAAGACAATATTCCTAAAAAATATCTGCAGGGACAACATGAATTTTTATCTGTTGTGGAAGAGGATATAAAACATTAGAAACGATATGATTTTAAAATGAAAATGTAATTGGAGATGAGCCTGGTTATAAATTATAAATAATCTTCTTAAAAAAGTATGTTTTTATTCAAAGAATACTTTACAGTCAAGCTAACATCAACATAAATCGATAGTTCGGAAACGGTAATTATTGAAATAATTATGGTAGAGTATGTGGTGAGAAACAATATAAAATAACCGCAGGTATTGTTAAATACAATTTTCATTGCTTATATTTTAAAATTTTAAAAATGATGTTGCACTTCAAATATTGAAGTAAAATACATCCCAATTTATAAATATATGTGAATGTAAAAATTAATGAAATACATTTTACATTTATTCTTGTCTCTTTGTGGGGAAAAAAGTAAATTGTTCTGTAAATATTGCTTTTAAATTCTATATAATGAATAAATACTTGCCTATATATTTATTTGTATGGAATTATAACTTTTCAAAACATGTTTTATTTCATACAAATTGCTTTTTAAGGTTCATATATAGTATGGAAGTGAAAGAAGTTTAAAGTTACATTTTTATATCACGTATATTTTCATTATTTTTATAAATTCATACATATAATATTTTATGACCTTCTTTTTTTTTTTTTAGAAAAATCAATTTACACAGCCATATTTATCTTTTCAAAAAACTCAGAAACTTATGGGTTGAAATTTTATTAAAACTTTTTGTTTCATTTACAAATCACAATTATAGATTTGTATTTTTTAAAGAAAAAATAAAGAAAATTATAAATAAGTCAAGAAGTAACTCATGCTTGAAATACACTAATGAAACTATTCACGTTCACTATGAAGTTCACACTGTATTCTTGAGGAGTTTGTTATTTTCGAACAACCAGTGGATGGTTGAAAAAAAAAGTATTCTCATTCATGATTGATTCTGAACTATACAAATTTATGCTGCGGAATCTAATTCTCTTCGAGAAATTAATTTTTACTTTACACGAGTATTAAAAGTTCAAAATTGTAACTGATTTAGATTATTTCCGAGAATTTCAACTTTAAACCGTTCAATTTTTAAATTAGTCTTCCTTTTTCGAAATACTTAAAAATTATTAAATATTTCATTCTCCTTGCCGACTTAAATTTTGAAAAAAAGTTTTAAAGAAAAAGTCGTCTACGTTTAAGAATAAATATAAACTAATTGTGATATTTTATATAAAATGAAAAGGAATATATAAACTTAAAATAAGAAAAAAAAACTTGCATATTTCTGTAAGGATATTGCTACTGGTTTTGTTTAATTTGAAGGTTACAGTTACTTTTAATTGGAAGGTAAATCAACTTCTATTTTGTCATTATTTCCGGCAGTAACCAGTACGATAATAACGATTTCCTAACATTTATATGCACTTGTATGTAACATTGACACTTAAAAAATATTTGATTGGAACAATATAGTTTCATGTATCTTTAAAATTTAAAAAAACAATTTTTGTTAGAATTTCAAAAATTTTTTTGGAATTCTGTGTCAGATATGGTAAGGAACGATTAAGAGAAAAGAATGGGACATAATAAAAAGTTTTCTCTAGCTGTTATATAAAATATTCAAACTATGAAAAAACTAATGCATATTAATATAAAGAATTTCTAAAAGATAATTTTCATTTAAAATATAAAATGAAAAAACTTACTTAAAGATACAATGCGCTGCAGTTAAAATAAATGTTCTGGATATTAAAGCCCCACCACATACTACAGAGTCTCCCATTTTCAGTGGAATCTTAAAAATAATAGAGTCTGTTACAGATGAATATATATATATATATATATATATATATGATTTAACTTAATTCTTATTATTTTCTTTTTTTAAATAATTTAATTTACTAAATTTGCCCACTCTCTCCTTTAAAAGATAATGTTTATTCTTATTACTGGAAAAGATTCCTTTTTCTTTTTTTCAATCATGCGTGCTTAAATCATGAAGAGTCAGCTATATTTCCAAGGAACAGTCTTGTAGGGATGATCCCTACCAGACTTTAGGTCTACATTAAAACTCCCTTGAATTCCCTCCATTCAGACCATGTGTTCACTTACGTATATAATGAAATTTCCCTGGTATAAAATCGAAAACACAGCGAAAAACGCTCTACTCTTCCCTCCTTATGTTCATCCTCTATCCAATGAACATCTGAGATTTTTATGGTAGTTTCTCTTCGGCCTTTGGGGACAGAAGTTCGATTGAAGTCTGTTACAATTATATAAAAACGTTTTTCTTCCATGTATTGAATGTTTTCATTAATATGGAGCAAACATTTAGGTAAATTCATTATGTATATATATATATATATATATATATATATATATATATATATATATATATATATATATATATATATATTGCTTAAGCTTTGATACAAATCTGGACATAAGATTTTTTTTTTACTTTGTATTAGAACAATCATTCAATGTTTTAGGAGTTTCTATGTTCGTAAGGTTTCTAAATATATATTATGACTATAGTCATTAAATTATAACTGTACCAAGAGTACATCCGTGCTCTTCTCTGCGACGCTTGCAATTTTTTTGAAAATATTTGGAAGATCAATTTTCAATCTTAAAGAAATTGAAGGTTTTCAAATCATAAAACTAATTAAATACTAGTTTTATGTATTGGAAATGATATTGATGTTTTAAAAGATTTTATATATCTAGTCTAATTAAACATACATATTATTAATGTTAATGTAAAAACTGAAAAATGAAGTTAACTCTAAAAGGAAAACATTTCTTTTATGTATGTTTTAATATTTAGCAGGAGTTTTGATTGTCCTAACATCGCTCTTTGAAGTAACACGAAGTTTACGGGCGATGGACATCGTAATTCTGAACCCTGATACAGTTACGATGAAAACACCCTAGATGGCACTTTTCTCTCCAAACTCCCACACCACGATAATGGGAATAATTGAAAACTCTACAGATTTCTCGTACATCCATCCGCAACACTGAGGATCTCACATGGCATCAAGACTCGAACTTACGATTCGGAGGAAACGACACCAGAAGCCAGTTCGCGACCTTCTCCGCTCGGAACCACAGCCACATTTATCACGAAAGAGAAATAGAGATAATGGAACATTAAATAGAATATGTATTGGTAATAACTAAATTTGAAAAGCAAAATATAAATATAATGAACGGAACCATTCGGTGAAAGATGAATTTGAAGTGTTCCGTATCAATCAACTATTTTTACTGTTGAAAACATAAAAGAAGAAATAAGTTTTCAAATATTTCAAATAGAGATAGTAATATAAAAAAATGTGGCAAGAAAAGAAAGTTGAAAGGATTTGTTTTTCGAAGTGCTTTGAAGTCTAAAGTATCCGCAAAGGAGTAACAGTGGTTAGAATAAAGTAAATAAATTATACAATAAATTATTTAAATCTGTCTAATGACTTCATTAAAATGTAAATACATAGCAGGTAGCATTCTTCAAATTGATTTTAATATTTGACATTTGCCAACAACCTTACAGAAGATATATTTCGTAAATAAATAGCTCTTATTCAACTAAAATAATTCTTACTATACTTGAAAGAATATGAATAAAAGAAAAAAAAGGCCATCATTTAACTTACAATCCATGGATATTTATTCAACGGCGTAACTTTTTCTCCATTTACGACTCTGCCTTCTCTTTCAATCACGCCCAATCCACATTCTGGAAACATATTATTTTTGAAAGCCTATTATTATTACTATTGTAGATATAGTATATAACATGAAGCAACAAAGAAATATCCATTGAGATAAAAGACATGTTATTATATAGGAATAAACCATTACAAAAGCTTATTCGGTAATATTTTACTCAAGAAGAACATTTGTATTACTAAGAAACTTTTTTTAAAAATATAAATCTTTGTCCAAAAGCATTTGAGAGATTAAAGTGCAATTCTTCTGAAATTGAAACATTTTGATGTAGTTCATTATTTCAAGTATATGCTATATTTTTGAATAATAATGTATTGCGCAGTCTTAATACAATTATACGTAATTTAAAAAATAATGAGTATTTTAAATGTATGCCAAAAAATTATCAAAAATGTTTCTTTATGAAATAGGCGTTCATGGAACAAATTTGATAGCATTCTTTCGTAATATTGCCTTGTATTAATAAAAAAGATAAAAAGGTTTCCTTTTTAATGAAACCTTTTCCTATAGTGCTTCAGATGTTTATATAAAACTAATATAAATAGAAAATACTTCCTATTCCCCCATTTTTAACTTACATTAAATTACATTTGTGATACTGAAATCTCATTAAAGAATTAATCATATTTTAAAATTAGTGCATGTTCTTAATTGATGTTTAAGAAAGAGTTTAGAAAAATAACTTATTATGAAAATATTATTCTGAATTTTAAATGCGTTGTAGGACTACCCACCGGTTGATTTCAAGATATAAATTTTGTTTTTGCCAAGATACGAAAATGGTGTATTTATAAAGAATGTTAAAAAGAAAAAGAGAAACAGAGGGAGATGCTAATGATAAGTCTTAATGCATAAATATACTGCGACTTCTTAAACAGCTGCAAAATATATGTGACACTGATTTAGGATTACTATTGATTTAGTAGCTATTTGTGGCTTAATAAAAATTTGATTGTCATTTTTTCAAATTGTCGCCGTTTTTATACGTTGGTTGTCACAGATGACGGAAGCTGAACTCGCCATTACACACTGGAGCAGAAATGAGAACAATGCGTTCTTTGGACTGAATCTGCATCAAAGAAGGCAAAGATGGTGTCGAGTACTGGAAAAGCGAAGGCGGTGATTGGCTAAATTGCAAAAACGTCGATGATATTGTATTCTCAGTAAAGTGATCCCTGAAACACTGCAGTGAGTTACGACTTTCGCATTTCTTTACGAAGCTCTCTTTTTCAACCGCTTTTGTGTATTTATAATGGAATTTATCAAGGTTATGAAGGAGGTAGTTTCAGCCATAGAGTATTATGCTAGTTATAAAGAGTAACTATATATATATATGTACCCTGTTGGAAATGTTACATTTGGTCTGTTTTAGTTTTAAAGGGATTTGTTTTTATTCTAGTTGTTGACAAATTTTAAACCCATTACCTCCTTTTCTGTGTTTCTTTACAGATAAGAGATATTTTACGAAGCTCTCTTTTTCAACCGCATTTGTGTATTTATAATGGAATTTATCAAGGCAAAGAAGGAGGTAAGGATTCAGCCTTACAGTATTATGCTAGTTATAATCTGTTTTAGTCTGTTTCAGTTCTAAAAAGATTTGCATTTATTCTGGTTGTTGCCAAATTTTAAACCCATTATCTCCTTTGCTTCTTTACAGATAAGAGGTATTTTATATCTTTTTTTAACTGCCATGCACACACTTTAGCAACTCTATCCCTCCCTACTCTTCCAATTTTCAGTTTGTAACATTTTTTCAAAGTATGTCAAGTAATAAAATTTTTATAGATACAAATTTTAATTATTGGGAAACACTGCGACTTCTATTAGTGAAGAGCTCGTCAGCGGCCGAGACATTTGAAGACGAAATCCCGATGGCTTAAGGCTCCCGTCTACCCTCTATTTTGATTTCATCAACTCAATGTTAATCCTATGGAATTTCGACTTGAATTCCCCCATCTTTATTATTTGATCTATTTGAATGCAATAAAGTGTATTTGAAAGAGCATTAAGTAATGAATGCTTCTGGGGAATTACTTTTTTCCTCCGATTTTTAAAAATATTTGAAAATATTCTTTAAAGACCATAAAGCTCAAACACGAATAATTAAAATAAGAATACAAATATTTTTAAAAATCGGAAGAAAAAAGTAGTTCCACAAAAGCATTCATTATTTTTTGCTTTTTCAGATGCACTTTATTGCATTCAAATAGATCAAATAATAAAGATGTGAGAATTAAAGTCAAAACTCCACAGCATTAACATTAACCTGACGAAATCAAAATGGCGGGTAGACGGGAGCCGTAAAACGCACCGATGATTATTATGCTCTTAGATAGACTCTAAAATCCAATTCATGTTTTCTTTTTTGTGTTAAATGTGAGTAAAGTGTCGCCCGACAGTAAAAATCGATTTGAAGAAAGTGAATGCTTGCGATTCCATGCCACCGAGAAAAAAAAAACACGATCACAATTATGTTAATATCATCACTCTCCCTGTATACGTTTTATTAATTTTAAACAAGTTGAGCAGCATACATTTGCGTGTTCTTGGCAAATAAAAGCTAAGCACAAGAATCCTTTAAATTTGGGGTCGGATCGGTACAAGAATCTCAAAAGAAATGAGTTCCACTCAAGATAAGGTTCGTTACATAAGACACAAATAGAATTTCATTCGTAGTCGTGTCACTAGGACAACATATTCCAGGTTTTCCGTCTACTGATAATGTTTTACGAAGCAGCGCTCTTTATAAGTTTCACACATTTCTCAAGCGCAGTCAGTGGTCATCTGAGGCTGAGGCTGCTTCATATCTCCTGAATCTTTCTCACACGCGCCTCTTTCAAACGCTTTTAAGTTTTCAATGAACACTCTCCTTCAGGGTGACCAAACTCGTCCAGCAAGAATTTGGAATATTGATGTCTCTTTAAGCGGATGGGTTAAGAATTTCAATAAACATTCTCAATAACTCAGGAAAATTCGGGTTCGTGAATTGACTAAAATTTCACATACTTTTAAAACTTCACATAGTTTTGATCATGGACGAATAAAAATTTCGAGTTATGATTATTTAGTACTCTCGACTAAACAAGAATCACTATTAGGTATTTTGACTTATTTTGGATTTTCGGATTTTGTGTACCAACTACTAAACTTATACAAATATTAAATACTCGACGAGAAGAAAATTAGATTGTTCTAATATTAATTAATTAATTGAATATTATAACCTGAAACTAGTTCCTTTCAACAGAGTATTATACGTTTTCGAAATCATTTTTTTTGGCATCAAAGAACGTCTTAAGTAGCCCAAGCTCAAAATTATCTCCATATACGATCCTTT
>BMAW01048709.1:0-12416 GCA_019974015.1 Nephila pilipes
GATTCTCCCAACATTTTAAGTTCTTTAAATAAATTAAAGAATCAATATACGAATCTATACATAATAATAAATATATTATTAAAAATTTTTTGTAAATCTCACATTATAATTTTAAATTAAATTTCACATTTTACGAAACGCTTTTTTTTCTGAGAGTTTCTGCATTTAAAACGGAAAGAACCAGGAAACGTCTGGAATAGGAAACCGTCTGGGTGAAACACAACAGAGAGCGGAAACGGAGGGTTAACTTTATTGTGAGTATCCATCCGACAAGGTTTGGAGGCGTCTGGAAAATGAGATCCGGAGCAGGGGGCAAAGTTTTTAAATATTCCCTCCCAACACTTTCATTTTCAAAATCAGAGGAAAAGATCGACAGCTGAAAAAGAATATAACATATGTTTCGATGAGTTTCCACAGATGTGTTCCACGAATGCTTCCGATTTTACATGTTTAAAAAATTACAAAGTTTCGGAAAATGTTCGGTGAATAGCCTAATAAAATGTTAAATAGATTCTAGACGATTTGAAAAAACTTTTTTGGCGGTATTTGTCAGTGTAAAAAAAAATGTTTACATAAAAGTTTTCCTCTCGAGATTTTTGATCAAATCAAACGAAAGTTCTGGAAAAACTAGGTATTTTTTTAAAAAATTTTAATTGGTGCATTATGTTAAAAAATTATACGTAATTAGAAATTCACAGCAGTACAGAAAACGGAGTTCTAAAACGATTGTAACAATCAGTATCATTTTTGGCATAAGATTTTCAAGTTTCTTGTTTGGAAACTTTTTTAGTCTTCTAAGAGAGAAAACAAACTTTTGAATTTATAATAATTTGTTTTCCTTTCATTTCTTTAACAGCCCATTTTGTGCATCCTTAATAACAACTATCTCTCTCTAGAGTAACTTTAATTTAAACAATAAAATTACGTCTTACTTCGCCTATTGTCAAAGAACCTGCTCCAAACACAGTACACATTTCACTAGATAGAAAAAGTTTCATATAAATTGTTGGCATCCTAACAGATCTATTTATTATACACCATTCTTAACATTAAGAAAAATTCAAAAATATACGCAATTTTTCACTTGAACTCACAAAGTTTAAAACAGATTTATCTTTTCTGTACAGAGCACCTATGGGCCTGATGCCACAGAAAAATCAACATGCAGTGGAGTTGATGCATGTGAAATCTGTCGAGTCTCCAAATCCTCCCATGGGCGTGGTGTGGAAGTTTGGAGGGGAGGTTGCTACTCAGGTGTCGTCCTCATCACTTGACCGAGGATTAAAAACACGAGGTCCAACGCCAATAGCCCTCGTGTTGCATCAATAGTCCTCGTGTTGCTCCTGACCCAGCCTGGGCGTATGAAAAAAGCACACAAGTTGTGCTTTTTTCAAACGCCCAGGCTGGGCCAGGAGCCCTCAAGCTCGTAACAGAGTTCAACGGATGAAGGAAATTTCATGATTTGTGTTGAAGGATGAGAGGGTATTTTCCAATTGGATGATGAAAATAAAAGTTAGTTTCTCATTGGTTATTGCATAATAGAGGCTAAGAGTATGTCTTGGAGATTTTTTTGGTTTCTGGTGAGAGCAAATGTTACTTAGAAAATGTTATTCGATTCGTTGTTCAGTTGCAAAAGGGAGCGTCACTATTGGCTACCCCAGAAGTTTTCTATTTTATAGAAGGAGAGTGGGTGGAGCAAGTACTGTGCAGGCTAAACGGCTAATGCAGATGTTGACTTTAAGAATACATTTAAAATGAATTTTTGAAAATAACTAAGATAAAATTTTCAGAGATACTTTTAAAGAGAAAAAAAAAATCTTGAAATTAAGGGGTTTCATATGAATCTAGAAGGATTCATCTAGATCTCGTAAACCTTAATAAAAAATCATTCAAATTATTTGGCTACAGTCCACGGAACACTAATGCTTCGTGAAAATCAAATGCACCATTGAAAATTGCTACAAAAGAAAAATCATTGCAATGTAAAATATTGTGAAGGTTATTATGAAACGTATAGTTTTCGATCATTGTTAATATTGAACCAAAGAAACGCGGGAGAAATTCAGAAGAGGAGTTGCGAGGGACTTTATCACTTATTCGTCCCAATATTCCCGAAATGTAGATCCTCAAGTTCATATTTCGTTTTAAATTCGAGAATTTTTTGAAGTATTATAATTTTAAGCGATTTCCAAATGAATATCGGTATTTTATTCTGTGACGTTGGGCTATTCGCGGTTTCTCTTCACTAACCTTGGGGACTTTTAATTAAGATTGATTGCTTTTGCTAAACAACCTTTGCCCGACCAAAAATGAAATGTGATTATGTGAAGCAGGTAGAAATGAAGTGAAGCGGGAGAGTTAGGAAATATATAAACTCCGACTGAGAGTCGCGATAGAGAGGTTGAAGTAGAGGCTGAGTTGTTCGAGAAGTTGAGGTTGAGTGATTCCATTGTTCAGCATTTGTTCCAAAGTCGGAGTAGAAGAAGTCGAAGCCGATAATTGTTACAAGTTATCGGCTGGTTAATGTCTGTTTAAAGTCAAGGAAGGCTTAGTGGTTAGATTCAGTTAGATTATTACTGGTAAATTGAGTTAAAACAGTTAAGGCCCTTGTCCGGGAGAGCATTTATAATTGTTGTTATATTAACAAGCAGCTAATAAATTGTATAATTATTGTTCTAACGTCTCTTTGATCGACTTATTGATTCTTAGTGTATAAACATTGAGTTTAGCTGTGGCACAAGAGGCAACCCGGAATGGGCAGCCGTCACAATTCTTTTGAAAAGTAACACTTAAAAGTAATGGTGGCTAACCCTTCGCTCACAATTATGTTCTTTTTTTTCATTGCACTCTTGGTTTCAAAAAGGTTATCTTCCCTGTAATGATGGGCCATTCGCACTCTTCCATTAGTTACTTTAGAGACTCTTTATAATTTTAATCACCAAAAATAAAGCATCGACCCAATCCAATGAAACGTGATCTGGACAAAATTAGACTGAAGAAGTGTGAAAATGAAAAAAAATGGATGCATGAGTTATGCCAAAGTTAGTCCTGGCGTGGACAAAAGTATTAGGCACGCATTAAAAATCTTGTTTTTGGAAAATACCGCTGTGTTGGTAAAATATAAAGCTACAGCAAAATATAATCATTTTTATGAACAAAAATTAATCTTTATTTGGACCTCTTTTAGCCTTAATTACGTCTTTAATTATTTTTGGCCTGATGCCCGCATTATTAAAACTTTTGTCTTTGGTTATTTTGTTCCATTCTCGCAGTAGAACGCTTATTTTAATGTCTCTTTTGAAGTAATTGGATACTCCATGATCTTGCATTTGAGAATACTTTGTGGCGAAGCACTTCTTTTAACCGACTCTTGTGTCATAACTCAGTCAAATACAACTAACAGTCAATAATTTACGCAAGGACAAGATAGTCAAGTCTAACACAACTATTTACTTACCAATTTCTGTAATATAATGTCTAATGAATATTCACTCTCTCGGGAGGACTTTTGGATTATTCTACCTATTCAAATAATATTACGATTATACACTCTTACCAAAAGCCATCCAGTCGAGGTTATTTTGCCTTACTAAATCCTCAGCAATAGTTACCATCAGCAACAACTCTTGATATCATCAATCTCTTGCGAGCAATACACTCAGAGCTAGCCCCACTCGTCCTCTATCCTCTCAATTTCCCTTCGCTTATATACTGTCATATACAACCCACTTCACTTTATTTCCAACTGCATCTAATTAGCATAATCTCGTTTCATTTTGGTTGGGAAGAAATTGTTATTTCATACAATCAATCTCGATTAAAGTCCCCAAGGTTAGGGAAGAGAAAATCGCGAATAGCCCAACGTCACAACTTGAAAAATGTTCTACGGGAATGAGGTCCGGAGACAGTAGGAGACACTTCAGAAGATCTACACCATTGTCTGTAAGGTACTTCATAGTTGTAGTTGATTTGTGAAATACAGCATTGTCCAGTCGGAATTTAAACCCCCCCCCCCCAATATTTTTTTCTCCAAAAAACTGAGAAAATGTTGACTGTCGGACCATTTCGAATCCGTTTATGTACCAGCAAAGTCCAACCGTGACCACTTGAAGTGTAATGAAGTGATGATGAGTAATGAATAGCTATCGTGGCTATTCATACTGATGGAGTGATGGACTAAGGATGCGAATGTTTTTTATTTACTTTTTAATGCATTTAAGAATTGGAAACATTTCATTCTAAAATTTCGTATTATCACTTTAACGCACCCTTGATGCTGCGCTTAGGAACAGATGTCCTCCCCTTCCCTAACGACGCCACTTCTTGTAGCCAGAATGTGAAGTATATTCAGTTCTAATCTCAGAGAAGTTTTAAGGAAATCTAGAAGACTTTATAAAACATACTAAAAAAAAAAAAGGATAACTTTGGCTGTATTTGACCTCGGTGACCAACATTTTATAAAACATTCTCAAGAGTTGAGAAACGCATTAACTTGATTGAAAGTTACTGCTTCCGTGGCTATAATTTGTTCATTCGTTACCCGATTTTCATGATTTTAGCTATGCTTCGGTTCTTGTTGTATCTATGTAATGCATTATTCACTTTTCGACATGGTCCCCATCCCTTTCCACTCATTTGCATCAACTCGTGACTAGTCGAACAAACCCGTCATCAAAATTCTTTTCTTTAAAATTGATCTCAAGTTAATTGCATTTGTATTTCAAGCTATTTGATATCATATAAGTTAGTCTTCCCAGACCAAAGAAGTCCCATCAGGCGGTGCCTATCTCCATTTCATTCTTCGGCTGGGCACTAATTAATAGCCACTGCCCAGGTAGAGTGGCAACCCCAACACTGGAACTCAGGTACCTTCTCAAGTGATTATGGTATTCATTAATCGACCCCGAAGGGTTGAGTTAACCCCTGATCAGTTACCCAAGCCGAAGCCACCTGGAACCGAACCAGGGTTCGCAGTACTTGCAGTCAGACGTGCTAACATCTACATTACCCCAGTCACGGTATCATATAAGTTCTAATAATATTCTATTTAAAGCAATCTAAGAATGGAAATAGAAGTTACCTGTTGTGTTCAACGTTTCTTACTGGAAACTTCAGGCGACCTTCAAGATGGTTTCACTAACAGGATGCCGGAACATCACAACAAACAAACAAAAGCAGCAGAGCAAACAAAAGTAAAAGACGCCGAGTAAAAGCATTAAAAGGAGAAAAATACACGTGAACGAGCAGTCACGAAATATTTTTTTATTTTTTATGTCATTTTGATTCCATAGAAAGATTGCCGGGGAAAAAATGACAAGCTTTAAAATAAAAGTTATCGAAGTTGACGCAAATATTGTATATACAGAACAAACGATTAAAGAATGATTGGTTGACAAAACTGCTGAATAGAAAGATGATATAAGAATAATCATTCATTTAAAAGTATATATTCTTTAATATTTCATTATTTTTTTAGATCTGACGGAACAAGTTAAGGCTGTCTTTATGTACTGTTAAAGATTCGGACCCGAAATTGGAACACTTTTTCTGTTAAAAACGTTCAGGAACAATATAACTTAGTATTCTGACTTCTCTATCTTGTGGGAAGTAGAATATTTTATAACTTAACTCATTTCTATCTGAAACAATCCCTTTTTCTCTGATGAGAAATATGTTCCATGTTTCGTTTTCTATACTGTAATGCTAATTGAGTCTCGAAATTTACTTGTTCGAGAGAAAAATGGCGCGTTTTTGGAATGGTCTTAAATTTTAAGAGTATTGATTCAGAAACAGATACTCGGACTCGCACGTGTTACAACATCACAAACTTTTATGAAAATCGGAACACCTTTCGGCCGCGGATGGTTTTCCGACCTCGAGGAAGGGGAGAAAGTTGTTTGGTGACTTGGATGCGGCAGCGATGTTTCGAACCCTGGACCAAGGGGTCCAAAGTTGTCGGTCCTACCAATCAGGCCGAAAAGATATCTCATCGGGCTGGTTGAGTAAGGCCTTTTAACTTCTAACGTTATTAAAGAAGAGAGTCGTGATGATACGAAGAGATTGTTCAGAAAGTTGTTTTTCGATTTTTTCAGCCATTACTGTAATTGAGTTAGCTTGAGACAGTTTCCATTTTGAGTCATCGGCTGTCTCGTGTTGAGTGGCGGGTCTCGTCGACACGGGCGCCAGAGCAGAAATATCACTAGTCGTGATTTTTGAGAGCGTTTTTCTTAGACGTACAGAGGCAAGTATTTCTGCGTCGGGGGCATACGCAATCAATAGGTACAGGATGTGCTGCCATCTAGTGATCACGTCCGGGTCACCATTTCAGCCGCTGGTGGCTTTTCCGACTCCGTGGTGGGGGAGAGAGTTGTTTGGTGACTTTGATGCGGCAGCGATATTTCTAACCCTGGACCAAGGGGTCCGAAGTAAACCGTCCTACCAATCAGGCCGAAAAGATATCTCATCGGGTTGGTTGAGTAAGGCCTTTTAACTTCTAACGTTGTTGTAGAGGAGAGTCGCTGCAAGCTTTCTCTTTGAAAATGTGTTCCAAGTTTCGATCGGGCTCTTTGACATCAGGCGAAGACAATATTAAGTCAAGGTAAAGCATTTATTAAAACGATTTGGTCAAAATACAACGCTTGATTGAAAAATAATGGCTCCATAACCATAATTATTTTTACTCATTGCCCTATTTTCACATTTCTTACTGTACCTGAAAGCTACATGTATCCTCTTTGTAATGCACTATTTACCTTCCAAGATAGTTTCTATTTGTTTACGCGAACTTGCGCCAACGCGTAAGTAATCGGAAAAATCAGTCGGAGAAAAATTCCAATGATTGCTGTCAACACCAGGTTTTAATGACAGCTTTCACCTCGTCGTCGGAGCGAAAATGATGCCCTTTTGCGTGTTTTTTCATCTTGGAGGAGATGAAAGCCACAAGGTCGGATGAAATGACTCTTTGCTGTTTCAAGCTCAACTCGACATGGATCACCATCTTCTTCAGTTCTCAGTCTACCAATGACACCTATGAACAAAAAGAACTCAAATGTATTACATAGATGACACATATATCTTTTGGATACAACTATAATTGAGAAAATCGGGTGACAAATAAAAAAGTTATGACCAAAGAGACATTATTTTTCGACCAAATCTTGTATATTGAGATGAAGGCTGTACCGTCTAGCAGCCACTTTGAATTCGTGAACACAATGTTAATACAATGGAGCTTCTTTCTATTTACTTTCTCAGCTCTATACCATTGTATTTATTGTAATGAAATATGGGTTCTCTCCCAATCAATAAAAATAATTTTCAAAGAATTCTGTCTGGATGAATTTTTCTTACAGTTTCAAAAATTTATAAATATTGTTAAGAAAATATTTACAAATAAGTTCCACTGATTAATGAATAAAATACATATAAAATACTTTAAAACAAAAGGCCAAAAATAAGCTGACACAGCCGTTCTTTTTGAATTTTTTTATGATGTATGTTATAGCATTTATATCCATGCGTTGATCTAGATTTAAAAAAGCAATTAGAAATTACGTAAAATTATTATTTTACTGTTACTAATTCAAAATGTCTGGAACATGGACAAAATCCAACTACACTATTGGACTAGGCCTAATGACGGAGAATAAATATTCGCGTAACTAAAAAAAATTTGAATGGTACACTTATTGACGTAGTATTGCTAAAACATCATCAACAATTTATTTCGAAATTAAGTCAGAGGGAGCATTGTAGGTAGAAGGTGTACATATTTATCCGAATACGTAACTGTACAAATTATGTAAAGAACGCACAACATTCTCTCCTAAAACAATGTTCATAAGTGATATGAGCACCGTGAAGACCATTATAGTTAAATGTCAACACGTCTGGAATGCTGTTAATAACATTATTCATGACCTGTTGAGGAAATCTTTCCCATTGTTGTTTCAGTATATGGATAAGGTTGTCCTTGTTTGTCGGAGGCTGGTCTCGAGCAGCATGACGTCGTCCTCAAGCATTCCAAACATTTTCAATCGGATTTAAATCTAGGGAACGTGATGGTCAGATGAGACCTTAATAATCTCGAAGTTCAGGCACACGTGGACAACACTTGTGAGATAACATATCTCGTTGTCGACCACATAACGGAATGCATCTCCGAAAGCAGCATATAACAAAAAATAACATAAGGTTACACCTTCAGTAATGTATTGATCAGCATTCATAGTCTCAACTGGCATCACATATAGTAGTGTGCAGCTATTCATCATAATAATGGCCATACCATTACTCTATAAGAACTTTGATGGTAACTTTCCTGGATATTTTGGCGTCGATACGTATTACTCCCATCGCGCAAGACCAAATAGTGTTTTTAGTCTGATTCAAGACTGAATCAATTGTTACGAACCCGAGATGAAGATTCCTGCAACGGTTCACTTCCGAAGGAAAAGACAATTAACAAAGATGTCACAAGTCAGCCAAGAAAAGTTTAAGCAATGGACCCTTAACCTTGGTGACGGATTTGGCGACCTTTTTGGCGACAAACAGAAAATTCCAGATAGTGCTGGAATCTTGGCGAAATAACGACCAGGAAGAAAGTTATGGACATTTCGTGAATTTTCCATGTGGCGTCCTACCTCGCCGGAACAGGTATAAATACTCTGAGAGCCGGAAAGAGTGAGTTTGTCGCTGGAGCCTGCGTTTGGAGATCGTTCGGAAGTGGTAGCCATTGGATTTGCCGAGGAACTGACGGCTCCTTGGCCGAGTGAATATATGGGGTGGCCGAAGCCTGCCTTGGAAGTCCAGGATATTGTATGTCGGAGATTTGTCTATGGTGTGAACTAGTAAACTAGGGAGCTGAACGATGCTGATACAGTTATGACTGTCATTGCTATACTGTTTTGTTCCTGTATGTGTGTCTCTAATCTGTGCAAGAGCTGTGTTTCCTGTTTGCGCTGTTACTGTCCAAGTTCTGTAACTGTGTGTTCGTCCTGTTCTGGAGATTTGTAAATCAAGTGTCATTTGTCGCTATCTTCCGTGTTGCACTTGACTTCACTCTCATACATATCAAGAACTTTTCGTAACACTATTCTAATCTAAGAATCAGCATGCATGTCTAGTTGTTCTCAGTCCAATTTCGATTCTGTGGACAAATGGATGTAGCGTCCCTTTCTTGTCACTGGATCTTTAGACGTATTATCCTATTTGCCGCGAGTGTCTGGAAACAGTTTTATGCAACATTTGAGAACTGCGGCAGCATCAAAAGTTATTTGCGAATTGACAAATTGTGGTGCGAATTATCTCTTCGCTCTTAATATGATACATCTGCCATAGTGCCAGGCGGACTGCAGTTCAATACCAGGTGGATCTTCCAGCTTTCCACGTGTTTCATTTGTATGAAACGATGCCCAAAGTCCGGAATCGACACCTTGGGTGATTTTAAATCCCCTCGCAACAACTGCTATTTGTCGATTTTAATTCAACTTTCCGATATTCTGTTACGTGTAAAATTGGTGCATTGGGGTATTCTCGTTTTTCTCTTCATTACACTTGAAGACTCTTTGTAATTGAATTGCGTAAAATTCAAACTCCTTTCCAACCAAACGAAATGTGATCTAGGCAAATTAGATGAAAGTAAGAAGTGTGATGAATTGAGAATAATGATAAGTGAAATAGGATTGAAAGGGGAAATGGAGAGAGTTGATGGTGAGTAGTCTCTAGAAGCTTGTATGTTAGAATTGAAGTAATTGATATTCTGTAACTAAAATCGATTTAGAAGTGATTTTCTGTAAAAGGTGTCAAACCTTCAGTAATTGATAGAGAACGGTTTTTCATAATCTGTGAGGAAGTTTAATAAACTGTGATTGGCTTTTTCTGAGATCTTTCTATTGAAAACTGTGAATTCGTTGACTAATGAATGGGGGGGGGGGATCTTATTTAAACATATATCTTCGATATTTTTTTTTCCAAAAACTGTTTTTTATAACTTTAATCGAACTGATGAACCATTTTCTGAATAATAAAAGACCATTTAAAGTATTAGAAATCTAGATAACAATCAATAATGATTGAAATTTTTTTGAAGTTCCTGACATAAGACTGGGTGTTCTGTGTCCGAAATTTGAGAATTATTAGAACGGTGACTTATTTGAGAAATATGTCTTAAAAAGATTGTCTCTATGGGAACAGTATTAACTTTACAATACTTGATTTGTGCATAATTCTCTTACAACAGACTTATAAATCAGATACAGGGCAAAGTATTTACTGCGGCCCAAGCCACTGTGCATTGCAAATTTAGATTATTTCAGATCGAAGTGGAATTTTGTTTCTTTTAAACCAATAGTCTTCAAACTGTGTTCTGTTTAACTCCAGGGTTCCGCTAGTCAAACCACAGGGTTCCACGAATCTGAATGAAAATTCGAAAAGAAAATTATAAAACACTCCACACTAATTAACTTGTTTATTAACTAAAAAATATAAACATATATATTTCGCTATTTTGAAAATTAATCAGAAGTTTCGTATATCGTCTGTTGAAGTCCATAACGCGACTGTCGTATTCCGTCGATTTTTAAATTCGAAGTTTCGGAAAGCATCAAGATTTTAAAATAGTTTATTGATCATTTGGATGTACTCAAAAAGACATAAATGGACCCAAGTTTCAAATCAGAAGGTGGGGTTTATTTCTTCCTTGAGACAGGTTCGTATTCGACGCATTCGCAGCACCCCTACGTACGTGAAGAAGCACTACCGGAGTTTCAATTATTCGGTCGACGTGTATGCAAAATAGATTCACGATCGCTGCACTGTTTGTATGGCCGTGATTGTCTGAAGCCGAAGTACGGTTCTGTATAGTGCATATAGTATGGAATCAAACAAAAAAGACTTTATTGAACTCATAGTATCCTTACACATGATTGTCTGTCCAAGAGGAAGAACAACAAGCAGATGTTCCTTAGTATGAGAAATATCCTCTTTTTATTGTAATGGTTGCTTCGCATTTTCGAATTGTTGGACAATCTGGTGCTGAGTCTCTCCATACTCAGTTCCAGATTGTCCAACAGTTCTTGAGATTAGAGTGCCCATTCTTCAATCAGCATATGTTTCAGTTGTCGGGTATTCCCCGGAGGATGTAATCGTTCAACAAGGTGTCTCCCCAAATCATCCCACACATGTTCTATGGGATTTAAATCAGGGAAGAACGTTGTCCAATCCATTCGAGTGATGTTTTCACATTCCAATATCTACTGAACATCAGCAAACCGGTGTGGTTGCGCATTGTCATCCATAAAAGCGAAGTCTGTTCCAATAGCACCTCGGAACAGACGCACATGGAGAAGGATCATCGCCTTACAATAGCGATTTCTGGTAACAGAACCTCTGTCGAAAACATGGAGCTCATTCCGCCCGCTCAGTATGATGCCTCCCCAAACGACAACTCCAGGACCACCGGAACGGTTTCTTTGCGTGATGTTACTGGGATGAAGCCGTGTCCCGACCTCTCTCTAAATCAACTGGCGTTGAGAATCGCTTGTGGCACTAAAGCGACTCTCATCCGTAAAGAAGACACGACTCCATTGATGAGATGTCCAGTTTTTGTGCTCCTTACACCACTCTAATCGTTGCCGCCGATGGCTAACTTTCAAAGGGGTGCAGCGTTCAGGACGGAGGGTGAATAGGCCATTTTTGGGAAGGCGTTTGGCCATAGTAAACCACGAAACTTTCGGCCCTGTTGCTGTATACAGTGGTTGAGCAATGGCGCTTGCTGACTGGTATCGGGCTGTTTTCTCCAGCAGGTCGATATATCAGTCTTCCACTGCAATTGTTTTCCCAGAATGGCCACCACCAACCTTTCTAACAGCTGTTCCTATAGTTTGGAAGTTTTTCTAAGTGCGCGAAACTATACGTTTGTTGATTCCGAACTCTTCAGCTACAATAGTCAAACTAATTCCCTCCTCCAGCTTTCCGATCATCCTTCCACGTGTGAATCCGTCCAGGTGATTTCTTCTAGCCATATTTCACGAAATAACTCCCTTGCACTTGTAGAGAATGTATTTAATTGCGCCCCCGTTCTTCCTTTTATTGTAGTCTTGAGCTGCGCGCGTCGACCTTGCGGGTTTTGCATACACTCTCGTCGCCTAAGACGTTTTGTTCCTCACATTTTCATATGCGTCTCTTTTCTACTGAATTGCGAGTTCATTGTACTGATCGCAATAACTCCCTTTTCTGCAATTTCAGGGTCTAAGTTATGTGCTTAAAATTTATATTGTTGCTTAAGTTTTGCACACCAGTGTATATATATGTGTGTGTGTGTTTCAACTTTCCTGATCATTGTATATACATACACACACACGCACACACACACACACATATATATATATATATATATATATATATATGTGTGTGTG
>BMAW01048710.1:0-13624 GCA_019974015.1 Nephila pilipes
TCAAGTAAAAGTAAGGTGTATCCTCAATTGTTTGTGCCACTGTATATAATCGACTGCACAGTAAAAATTCACTCTCTTCTACTCTTTTGATGTAATCGGGATGGCGGAGGTACATGTCTTGCCTTCTACACTTAAAATATGTATACTTATTGAATCTCTCTCTCATCGAAATGAATAAGCAATCGTATATGAAAAAAAAAGGAGTGTTCATTTCCAACATACATTTGAAATATTTTATTAAGGTTAGAACAAATCTTTAAATTTATTATATATATATATATATATATATATATTTCTAACTTCAATGAAGAATTTTATAAATCGATCCCTCCTTAAAACCATTTTTTACATGTTAGAGTTTCTAAAAATGATGCATGATAATTTTTTTTATTAACATCATACTGAGAAGAAACATTGTGGATATGGGCGACGCACCTCGTAATTTTGAGCCTTGATAAAAAAAAGTGACAAGGACGTCACCTGAATTGGCGCCTACCTCTCCAAATTTCCACATCACGCCAACAGAAGGACTGGCGCACGTTAAATCTGATCTGGGACCTCGTCGAGATTTAAAGTGCATCATACTGTGCAGACCTCGCTACACGGAGGATCTTTTGTGGCATCAGGACTCAAACCTACGACTCGAAGAAAGCAATTCCGTCCGCGATCATAACCTCTATCCCACCGCGGACACCTAAAAATGACGCCAAGAGTAACGAAAGAACTTGAATAGTAAACAGTATTTACGTCATAATGTGTCAATGTCGAAAAGTGATGTGATAGGGAATTATAAAGGCGCAAGAGCCAAATGTGGTTATGTTGCTCCAAATAAGGTGTAACTGTGATCTAAATGTTTGAAAAATAGGGAAAAGTAAAAATTTGTTGTCAAGATGGAGGGTCGAAAAAAGAGAACAATCGTTAGAGTATGTCGTTGGCACGACATCCATGTTCATAAGTCAAGAAAGTGAGACTGATGTATTGTTTTGTTTTTAAAAATCATTAATTTGTGTGATTTCTTTTTCTTTTTTTTTTTAACTAGCATTATTTAAATGATCATCATTCCATACTTAACTTGATTTTTTAAACCTAGACTTCAATGACATAAGTATATTAAATAAAAAAGATTGAGATCATTTCTTGAAATTCTGTTCAGAAAACATTATCAAAATTTTCTCATAGGAACAATAATATGAAGATTGTGGTAAATAATTTCAAAAGAGAATCTAACCGTTGTTTTCACAAGGGGAAAAAAGAATTTCCACTGAATCGTAGCCTTTGTACATACTCTATAAGCATTATTCCTTTAACAGCTCTTGAATTATCTGTTTGATAACATTTTTTTTTTTTAATAAAAATGTACTTTAAAAATATTTGTGGTCCTTTTTTAATAAAATATTTCTGTAATTTTTCTCAGAGAGCTCAACACTCACACACACATATATATATAAAGTTCAATCATCAAAATCATAATTCACAAATTATCAATTATAAACAAATTCAGCATATCAATCATTATATATATACAGTTACGTATTGCCACGTAATACAGATAGTCAACTTATTCAATGAATAAAAAAATTTTGATTACTGTTTACAATTTTTCTTATAAATTAAAATACTTGTAATTTCTTTAATTCGCATTGTAATGACGGTTGATTTTTCAAATTTTATGCACTTATATGTTATTTTTTAAAATGAAAAGGAACCATTTTAAAAGCCAAATCATACCATAAGATTGAAGTATTAAAATTTGATAATTTCGGCAGAGCTTAAGCAATAAAATATATTTATGAAAAGAAATAGAAATGCTTTAAAAGTGTGAGTTTTAAAGATGTTTTTAATTTAACGTTTATTCATCAGATAAGAATTTAATTTATTTTTTGCAATGAAGGTCTTACCAATAACTTCTTTAAAAATCAACGTTTGTAACTCTGACTTTTCATTCCTTATTCATATTAATTATTATTCCTAATAAAAGTTAACTACTAAAATAATAACTCTTTGTAAATAATACTTGAAACTGAAACAAAATTGCTTCGTGACGTACAAAAAAAGTGCAAGGAGTTAGTTGCCGCTAGCAGGGAATTAGGACTTTTTTTCCCAGAATATTTCTCCAATTCTAAAACTAGGGGATTTAGAATATTCCATGATTGCTTAAAAAAAAAAAAAGTCATTATATTACATAGAGTGAAGACAAATTAATATTAAATATTATGAGATTATTGACTAAATGAAAAAACAACGTGCAGCTGCGACACATTTTTTTTTTTAAATAAATAAAAGGATCGACAAGACATACGAATTTCAAGCATTTGGTTTTTAAAATAAAGTAGGCAGTGGAAATGAAAATAGCTGACAATCAAAAAAAATTATTATTTATTTGTATGCTATTCTTGAAATTTTGAAGAAAAATTTCTATATTCAAAAATATTACTAAAAGTGAACTTTGTTTTACTATCATTTTTAAGTAATTTCTTAAAAAAATATTACCAAAATGAACTCCATAAAACTTAGTTGCTGAAATAACTACAATTTCTAATAAAAAAACATTATGAATTTCTGACACACACTTACATACAAACATACACCTCCCCCCCATATATATATATATATCATGAACTGGAAAATTAAAGTAAACGTCCAAAAGTGCAGCCATATCGTTCACGAGAAACCGAGACCTCCAAACCTGGCAACAAAAATTTTCGATCAACCACTTGCAACTCATTACAAAGGCTCTAGGTGCATTCTGACTCAAAATTGTCTAAACAAATTGAGTACGTCTGCTAGCTGCAGAGCTGACTCCATTTCCAGGTTAACAAAGCATTGTCGGGAAAAGAGTACCTGGCGATCAGACACAAAGTTTTGCTTATTAAACTATTAGACCGGTCATGACATATGCATCCCAAATCTGGGGAGTTAGTGCCATGATCCACCTTAAGAAATTGCACATATAAACCAATTCCTTTATTAGGAAAATTGTCAACGCTCCCTGGTTTGTACGGAATGAAGTCATCTATAGGACCTCAAATTGAACTAATCATGTTTTATCAAAAAACAATCTAAGAACTTTTTTCAAAATTTACCAAACCATCCCAATGCGCTATTAAGGTCGCAAACCAAACTATAAATTAATCAGAGGCGGAAGAAGAAAACGCCTCCCAGAGCTCTTACTTGTACAAACGTTCAATAACTTCCTAACTGTCAAAGAGCCACACGTTGCAACCCCAATACCTCATCAAGCTATTAACTTAAACCAACAAACTAGTGGAGTTCCCTGGGTACCCACTAGCACTGCTGTTTTGCTTTTAATTCAAATCCATTAAATTTAATTTTTTTTTTAAAAAAAATCTTAAACTCCTAACTCAATCAATTTACTCTTTCTTCTACCCAGTCTATCAGACGTCTTAATTACTGATAGACACCCATCCTTCTAAAATCCCAGCTTTTCAAACTAAACTATTGAAATTAACCCGGAAGCATTAAAAAATTTTTCCTCCTTCCATTCCAAATTGTTTTTCGACTTCATTCCTCGCGAATTAGGTCACATTAGACATTAAACCTTCCGACCTCATTTATGTCATCACCGACCATATTTCTTTTTAAATTTATGTTTCGAACGGTATCGAAGGACTTTTCCTTTCACAAGAAAGAAAGAAAATCTCATATATATATAAATTTTAACTCATATAGTTATATATTTTTAAAAATTTGAGCATGTTTTTGGTTTATCTTTTTATAGGTTGTTTTTCGTATGACTTTGAAAAAGACGCAAAACTTTTTGGTTACTTTCAAAGAATGGGAAACAAAAAAGTCAGAATACTAACTGTCTGCAATATCAGCAAACTATGTATTCTATTTCAGGGATGAGGATTAGAATCTTGGCTAGATTAATCATTCCTTCTGATTTGTCAATGCGATGAGTCTTTACCTGAGAAAAGGACAAGAACCATGCACGTTGAAGTGTTGCCCGAACCACAACCAACGTCCATGACTATTTTCTTTGTGAGGCTACAATTAGTAAGAGAGGCACGCGAGTAGAAAATCAAGACGTCCTTTCTTTGTAAATGATGATAATTTGCTGTAACAAAATAGGATCCATGTTTCGATGCTTGATTTCTAAAAAAAAAGAATTTTGTATATAAATGGCTGTTGTTATCTCCTCACCCATAGAGGAGGTCGGTAGCGTGGCAAATGTATGGTGTCACTTATTCAACCCTTCAATGTGCGAGTAAGACTCCAGAGTGAAGCAGATCTCTGAAAGGATCATGAGATTGAGCGATAGTAAAAGAATAGAAAAATTGTTATTGTTTACTACCAAGTCTGTTTCTTTGTCTGAAGATTAAAACACGTGTTAAAGAAGAAAGATTATTAAAAAGTAAAAGAAAGTAAAGAAAACACCAGAAACACTGTAAAGATCGAATTTTAAATTGTTGTTTTGAGCGTGTTCTTTTATGGAATAAATGCCTAATCAAATGTCTCGATCACAAAAATTCAAATAACTCATTCAAACTCGGAAAAGCGTAGAGTTTTATCTCACCTAGTTTCAAATTTTGAAGTATTTAGGTCTGACCTTAAAACATATACATTTGTTTTATTTGTACCCGTAAATCTATATTTCTTCACAATACAAAACAATAAATGTAGTAGCTCAGTGGTTATGGTCGAGGACTCACGGCCGGCATCACGAGTCGTTTAACCTGAAACTATTTCAAAGATCCGCCATGTAAGTTGAGCCGATGCACCACTTGAGCGGAGAATCACGGTGTCCGACTCCACTAACTCTGGTGTTAAGCTTCCTCAGTGATGTTAATAAATTCGTCTCAATCACACCTCAACACAAAAATACCACGAAGTTAAATATGTATATTTCTGTGAAGCGCCCAGCTGCACCACCTATCTTGTCAACTGAACAGATTTGGTTTGAATTGAATAGTTCTATAGAGGACCGACTCCTATGGGGTTGAGCTGCCAACGATAGGTGTTCCAAATATCCG
The DNA here is from genome assembly GCA_019974015.1 of Nephila pilipes. Lineage (NCBI taxonomy): Eukaryota > Metazoa > Arthropoda > Arachnida > Araneae > Nephilidae > Nephila > Nephila pilipes. The sequence continues at coordinate 4,995 of BMAW01048710.1, forward strand.
AGGCGCGTTTTCGGTACAAGATTAGTTAGGAGAGCTGAGGGTCACCGTTTAGTAGTCATCACCAATTTGAATATTCTCAACAAATAATTTAAATGTCTTTAAGCAAAACCAATCCACGTTGTATTTAGGTATTGGTACTGTATAAATATGTTCTGAATCTTTTGACTACATAAATGAGTCAGCTATATAATGCATTACATAGATCATCCCATTGGTGAGTACGTATGTTCCGGCTGACAAACAAAGCTTATATTTTAAAAGTAAGTCATGTTCCTACAGACACTAACAATGAGTTTCAAAGCATATTGTGAATTCTATAGGAATTACTACTTTTCTTTTTTCAAAGCCAGATTATTGCTCTTAATTGCATTCGAAAGATGAAAAAAAAAAAAAAAAAAGGAATGAGAGAGAGAGATTCTGAGCGAATGATTCTTTATTAACTTTCGTATATTTTTAAATATTTATAAACATTTGAAAAACTCTAAACCTGATTTCAAGAACAGAAGCGTGTGTGTTTTTTTTTTTCTTAATAGAGAGCAGTAAGAAAAAACAAAATATTGAGAACCCATAATCTACAATATTAACCTTTTTCTGTTCCAGTATCCCTCAACTGATCTGGTTCCACATATCCCAGACTCGGAAATCCTCCAGGTATCCCCAAGCCAGTAAACTCTTTTACCACTCACTAACCCAGGCATCCCCTCCCTTCAATTCTCCCCTTTTTTCTCTACAGATTCCAAAATTATCGAAAAAGCATTCTGCTATTCAAGAAGTTCTTTAGAGTGGTATCTGATGCCAATTTCTCCTTTTCTCAATTTCTTTACTTCTCAAAAAATGGACAAAATATTTTAGCTGAAAGGATCTTCCACCTCCCTTTTCAGCACTATTCAAAAATATCTTATCTATTCAAAAATGTTAATGAGGATTTCATTCTTCCAAGTTCTCATCCATCTTGTAGAATTTAGTTCGGCTTATGAGAAAACCGTCGTAAAGTGTTTTATATCTGCAGGCCATCCTTTTTTCAATGCATTTAGACCAAAATAATAAAAAAAAAAAAAAAAAAAAAAAAATTGATGGATTCAATTTTACGACAATTTGAAAAAATATAACAATTTTTTTTTTTTTGTGCTGAAAGATTGAGCTTATTAATCAGGTGGAAAATATCACTTCTGTATGTAAGGCTTTGTAATCCAAAAATTCCATGAACTTGATCCAAGATATCTTCTAAAATGATGCTTACCAAAGGGCTAGCTCTTGTATCAAAATTGAATAATGTTATACCCCAAGATTACCTTAACTGTGCAAAAAATTAAAGTGTTGTGAAGATTTCGTATTTATGCTTTCATGTAACAATTTAAGCAACCTGGTACATATAAGATTCGCTTTGCAAAATTCGTCAATTTTTATTTTTCATCGAGAAGGTCGTTTCACATATCTGGCAATGACTTCTCATTCAAGGCTGAATCTGTGAATACAAACTGAGTCCGTTTCATTTTTGGAACTGACTTCGCCCCCCATGGGCACAGAAAACCTGAGTTGCAACCTTCCATGAATTTTCTTTATTAATATGGTGAATCCGATGCATTTTGTTCATTAAATTTGTTCTTTTACAAAAAATAATGATCAGCGCTCTTCTTCAAATAAGACTGTACCAATTGTACATTAACTAATGGGTGGCAAATAGGAAATTTTCTCCTAGTTCTAAATTTATCAAACACTTAGCAATTACCAGTAGTACCGAATACTGCGCAACGACAATAATTTTGTCGACATATTTAGAAAAAAAAAAAATTCACAACCTTTGACGTCGGATTTATGGGTGTGTGCTCTCAACATCGTTCAACAGTCATACATTCTTTTCAAAAAATCCCATACTCTGGACAGAAGTATTTAATTTATTTCATGGGTACTTTCTCTCCTAGTATGCATCTGACAGCATTTTTTGATGCATGGCGAATTTAACCAATAATGATGCTTTTTGTCTTGCAATATATAACTAGTGTAGTAGGTATCTTTGATGAATAAATGTTTGTAGAATTCCTGAAGTTGCAACCGTCAAAAAAAAAAGCCGCATTTATCTTTGTGTTCGGCGTTTGTATAAAGCCGGGAGTAAAGACGGCTTCATACATCCTTCCGGAGAGCTTTCGGTTAGTTTCATTCTTTATACATGAAAAGCTATAATAAATGTAACTTTCCAAGAACTTTCTGGTTGTTATTAATTCTGAACAAGAAGCAAACTGTAGCTGTTGTCGTGTCGCATATAGTCAAATGAGTGCGTCAAGTGATATGTACGGTACCTAAGTGAAGTGGATATTTCACTTTCGCTTTCCACACTGTAAACCCAGTTTTTAGCCATTGAACCACGGTGTAAATCACGTGAATAATGTACAGGTAACCCCAGTATAACACGGCATTTCCATAACACGGATTCTGGTTTGAGAATTGGGAACATCCCCGTACAAAACCAATGCACGGATTAACTCCAAACGCTCGTCCGTCGATAAAATGAAACCGACTACATTAAGTTTTAGTTAGTTTTTGTCGCACTGTGAAGCAACACGAGGCTATTGGCGACGGACCTCGTAATTTGAACCACGGTCAAGTGGACGAGATAATTCGAGATGGCATCCCCCTCTCCTACCCACGCCAAAGGAGAACCGTGGGCCCGGAGAGATTTAACGTGCATCAGCCCGCTAATGGCGATTTTGGCGGCCAAGGATCGAACTGCAACTGAAACGAAATACGGCCCTCGACCTTGACCCACTAGGCTACCGCGCCCATCGACCGCATTAAATAGTTGTGGGAAAACATAGCCGTGGCGTCAATTGAAAGCAGATCCAGACAGAAAAGGAGGGCAGTAGTAGAAGTTGCTAAGTCTCTAGGAGGAGAAGGTTTAGACGATATGAATGTGCAAGATATTCAATAATTACTGGTAAGAAGAGTACCGTACAATGATAAAGCAGAAAATGATATGTAATCTGTTACCCTGCAATGGTAATAGCGTAGATGAGAGTGAAGAAGCAATGTTAATTTACCAAATCATAAAGAGAAACCCAGACTTAGTCGAATCAGTTAGAGTCATATTTCTTAAATGAAGATCCTTCAAATGAAAAGAGAATCCTAAGTGCTTTCTGCACCATATAAGAAAATGTATAAAGATCTTTAACTAAAAGCAAGCAATCTAAAATAACATTTTAATAGCAGAGTATGAATCTGAAGATAATGTGAAAAATGTCAGAGCATGAGGATATCACAAAAGAAAATGCCCGGTTAATAGTGCTTAACGATGACGAAGAAAACGTTGTTTAGTTCATTTGGTTTGTACTACTTCTCAAGAAATTTTAATAAAGCATTTATTTTATTATCGAAATATAATAGCAGGTCTTTTTTTTTTTAAAAAAATTTTTGAATTCATCTTTTCGTAGTTCTTGTTTCGTAAACACGGATTCGCACAACACGCTAATTTGAACGCAACTATCATGTTATACGGGGAATACTGGTAAACTACAAATGATAGCCCAAAAGAATTGCTAGTAGCAGGAATTTAATGAAACCAAACTTGGAGAGTAAATATAAATAAGTGATGCAGGAGAGAACCCCTGAAAGTAGCTAAAATAGACACAAACCACTTGAATCAAAACAGGGCAGGGGCTGGCTCCATCAAGCACTGGGACAGAGAAGCAAGACTTAAAATACCACAACAAACTCACAACAGAAAGGGAAAGTCCTTCTGTCCAGTCGTTGGGGGTGGCTGACCTTGTCTTTATCTGAATGGGAAAGGGAACCACACCGGTACTGCTTTTTTCTCGGAAGCTCTATATCTTATTTTTTTCTCCTTTTGTCTGGCACCCTTCAAAACCCATTTTCCTAGGAGTGTTTTTCGTTTCTACCTTCCCACCCTTTTGTTTGTCGTGTTGTAGGCTACTCACAGAAAAATGGTGGTTTCATATACCATGTAGTTAAAATTTCTTAACGTCAGTAGTACACTTGATGTCCAAGCAAGAATTCCATGAAGTAACGAGATGAAAGAAAAGACAAGGAAGAAGATCATCTAAAACACTGAGAGAGAGAGGAATGAATCCAATCCTGAGCGAAGGGGGAAGATGGTGTAGCGCCGATCATTCTAACTAATTGTCTCTACAGGAGTGAAATTAAAGAATAAACGGACCTCTTCCTCTCTCTTCGCAGCCTTCTTTTTAATGCTGAATATTTTAAAAGGAAGGCCAATATTAGTTAAAACCGAAACCTATTTCTTTTATAAAAATTATTTTTAATCTTTTTTGTATTCTTTGTTTAGATGAATGCCCATCATTACCAAGGTTTTCATGAACTGCTGATCCGCTGGTCCAGAGCTATTTCGGTGACACTTCATAATTTTTTTGAATCACTATCATGTGACTGAGGTAATCAGATAATCTATGCTCTTGGAGCAATTGCATCACACCACATGATTTTATTTCTGAATGTGAAGTATTATTGAGGCGTACCCCATCTCATTTGAGGCTGAATCAGCTCCGACTAGTTACTCTTGTCAAGCACCTGGAAATATTTTGAAACGTGAAATTTTTTTTCAAAAAAAGGATTTATTTAAACCAAGGTGACTTAATTTAAATAATGTATGTATATATAGAGATTTGCATAAAATAATTTTAATTTCTTTACTTATTCTCTAAACAAAAAACATAGAGTTAATTCTTTATTTTCTGAATCTAATCTCAAATAACTTTATTCAAGATCACGCGCTCATAAAATCTGTTGAATTTGCTTTTGTTCACAACCATTAATCAGTCAAAAAAATAATCTCTAAGATTGATAGACGCCATGTTAATCCTCATAGAATCTGATATCATGTGAGTTAACATGTGATGTTGGAGAAATTCTAGATATTCCTACCTACAGTGGCTCAAAACAATTGAGGATACACCTTACTTTCACTCTTGATAAATCCAACTTTTAAGCGAAAATAACATTGACAGAATATCGCTCTATTTCTTTACTTTTACACGTAATAAAAGGGTTAATTTATTAAGTAAAAAATAACGAAAATCAACAAAAAAAAATATCTAAATTAAAGTTTCACAAATATTTGAAGTAAAATGATAGGGCAGATCTTTACCTCAAAAAATTACATACACCAATGAAATTTTTTTCGACATAGTTATATGCATAGATAAAACAGTATTTTGCTGTCTTTTGGGCTTTTTATAATGTCTCCAAACGTCTTGTATACCGATTCTGACCAATTTTAGCGGTATGTGAGATATTTATCCCATTCTTCTTGGTAACACCTGTTTAAATGGGCTTTAATCTGGTGTTTTTGACCGTTGTTTCTAGTGTGGTTCACAAATTTTCTATGACATTGATGTCAGGATCAGCGGTGCAATTGCTGTTTATAATGAAAAAGACACCTCATATTTTTGACATTACGTGCCGTGTTTGGGTTTGTCGCTGAAATATAAAATTTCCATCTAACCCAATTTTTTGTGCAGTAATTTCTTTTAAGATTGTTGCGGAGTATGTCTATATAGCTTATGATCCATTTATTATACCATCTATAAAACTAAATTTCTACCCCATTTGCAGCCACATAATAAACTCAAACCATGACGGAGACACTACCGGCGTTTAACTGGTGGACGTAAATTTTGGATCCAGCGGTGTTCGGCTTTCAAACGGTGTGACGACTATCAAGCCCTAAAAATGTTGAATTTACTTTTCATCAATTAAATATAACTCTTCCAAAAGTTTGTCTTCAACTGATGAGTTTTTTGCAACCCAAACGCTTTTTCTGATTTTGTAAGCTTATAAAAGGTTTCTTTCTAGCTACCTCGACTGTGTTATATCCCAGCATGTCTACATTTCTACAGTTTCAAATTTACACTTCTGCAGGATTATTTCGATAGTTTCTGCAGCTAGTTTGACTGCACTCAGTTTAGGATTAATCTTGATGTCTTTTAAAATTTTCCTTTAGCTACACTCACTCAGAATACTTTTTTTTCCTTCCTCTTCCACTCTTATTTCTTTTGAATTAATCCATCGCGTTTAAATTTCCCAATGATTTTCTGACACATGAGTGACTTCTACCGACAATTTTAGCCATTTCCTTAATAAGATTTTTTCCTTCTTAAAATAACCTTAATATAAATTTTCTTACATCAATACTAGTCTCTTTCCAAAGAGCCATTTTCCATTTAAAATTGCAGCTTTATTATATTTCATAAACTTTCCAAAAGACAGAAATTAACAGTTGAAAAGTTTAGATAAAATTTCCCAAACTTAGAATATTTAGTAGCAAGCAAAAGAAATCAAGTGGTAGCGTTAAACAAAAATTTACTTGTGTATCCTCAATTTTTTGAGGTAAGAATCTGCTTATGTTTATTTGAAATGCATCTAAAAAAGTTTTATTTTAAAATCTTTTGTTGTTGATTTTTCTTTTATTTTTACTGTTAATGAAACCTTTGTTATGTCTAAGAATAAAAATTCATTTTTGCACTTGGTTAAGGTGTTATTTTGATTGAAAGTTGATTATCATAAAAGTATGTATCCTCAATTGTTTGAAGCCACTGTATATAATCGACGTGCAAAAAAACAATTCTTTCTACTTTGATGTAATGGGATGAAGGGAGGCATTATGCCTTGCCTTCACTCTGTAAAATATGTATACTTATTGAATCTCTCTCATCGAAATGAATAAGCACTGCATATGAAAAAAAAGGAGTGTTCATTTCAAATTATACATTTGAACATTTATTATGTTAGAACAAATCTTAAATTTATTATATATATATATATATATATATACATTTCTACCTTAATGAAGAATTTTATAAATCGATCCTCCTTAAACCATTTTTATGTTAGAGTTTCTAAAAATGTGATGCATGATAATTTTTTATTAACATCATTGAGAAGAAACAGATATGGGCGACGCACCTCGTAATTTTGATTTTGATAAAAAAAAAGTGGCTGCAAGGACGTCACCCGAATTGGCGCCTACCTCTCCAAATTTTACATCACGCCAACAGAAGGACCGGCGCACGTTAAATCTGGACCTGGGACCTCGCCGAGATTTAAAGCGGTCATATCGTGCAGACCTCGCCACACGGATTCAGGCATCAGGACTCAAACCTACGACTCGAAGAAAGCAATTCGTCCGCGATCATAACCTCTATCCCACCGCGGACACCTAAAAAGACGCCAAGAGTAACGAAAGAACTTTGAATAAATGTGCATTTACGCGTGCCATAATGTGTCAATGCCGAAAGTGATGATAGGGAATTATAAAGGCGCGCGAGCCAAATGTGGTTATATGTTGCTCCAAATAAGGTGTAACTGCGATCTAAATGTTTGAAAATAGGAAAAGCAAAAATTTGTTGTCAAGATGGAGGGTCGCAAGAGGTAAAATCGACCATAGAGCGTCGTTGGCACGACATCCATGTCTATAAGTCAAGAGGCGGAGACTGGATGTATTGTTTTGTTTTAAAATCATTAATTTGTGGATTTCTTTTTCTTTTTAACCAGTGCATTATTTAAAAAATGATCACACCTATTCTTACCGGATTTTTTAAACCTAGACTTCATGACATAAGTATACAGCCAAAAAAGATTGAGATCATTTCTTGAAATTTGTCAGAAAACATTATCAAAATTTTCTCATAGGAACAATACTAAGGAAGATTGTGGGTAAATAACAAAAGAGAATCTAACCGTTGTTTTCTAGTCATGTAAAAAAAAAGAATTTCCACTGAATCGCAGGTTATTGTACTCTATAAGCATTATTCCTTTAACAGCTCTTGAATTATCTGTTTGATAACATTTTTTTTTTTTTAATAAAATTTTACCTTTAAAAATATTTCGTGGTCCTTTTTAATATATTTGCACTTTTTCTCAGAGAGTCACATCCACAATACTACATTGTATATATAAAGTCTTGAACTATATCAAAATCATAATTCAGCAAATTCATCAATTATGCAAACAAATTCTGCTATCAATCTTTATAATTATATATATATATATATATATATGGATATATATGTGGGTGTGTAGTGTCGGTTTGTTTACCAACCGACAGCTTGCATTTATATAGTTATTTGGTTTTTTTGAATGTGTAAATTTTTCTGCATTCTTTCCTAGAGAGCTCACACCACTTTCTCTCTCTCTCTCTCTCACACACACACACACACACACACACGTCATCATCATCATCATCATCATCATCATCATCATCAATAATACTGTTTCTTCACACACATATATAAAGTTCAATCATCAAAATCATAATGCATAAATTATCAATTATAAGCAAATTCAGCATATCAATCATTATATATATATATGTGTGTGTGTAGTAAGTGTGCTGTGTATTTGTTTACCAACCGACGGGCTTGTATTTTATATAGTTATTTTTGACCGGAGCTAACAAAATTTTTCTGTAATTTTTCTCAGAGAGCTCAACACTCACTCACACACACACACACACACACACATATATATAAAGTTCAATCATCAAAATCATAATTCACGAATTATCAATTATAAACAAATTCAGCATATCAATCATTATATATATATATATATATATATATGTGTGTGTGTGTGTGTGTGTGTGTGCGTGTATCTGCTTGGCT
>BMAW01048721.1:0-28104 GCA_019974015.1 Nephila pilipes
CCCGACTTAGAGGGATGATGATATTTAAATAGGGAAAGTCAGAAGAGATAGGGAATTGGTAAATTCCCCAAATGCCATGATTTATGGGGTTTTCCAGGACTCTGACTGGTTCTGTGCTTCTAGACAGAGGAGGTACTAAATATGTATATATATATATATATATATATATATATATATATATATATATATATATATCAATTTGTAAAACTTTTGTTAATATGTGGAAATAAATAGTGCTTTCTTTCTAAATTGTCATTATTGCTCAAACCAAAGCAAAGGGGAAACGTAAGTTTAAAATAATAATCGGTAAACATTTGTAAGCGTTCACGTTAATGAAAGTTATACGTTTATTAATGTGAGGTGTTTCATACAAAAAGATAGATATATGCAAATATTTTACATTCAATATTTAACAAGAAAATTTATTAAAAATGTAACATATATATTTTCAAAGAAAGGCAGACGGATAACAAATATTGTTAGGATTATACGCTAATCTCAAATTTCTCGAGCCATTTGTGAACCTGAAAGAAATGTAAACTTATAGAAAATACTTATCAAAACAAACACGCAATAACGTTATAAGAAATAAAATGAAAGAACAATTTATTTAAAAAATCCGTCATTTTAAAAGTAATATCATAAATAGTTATGAATGAAGAGTAAATGCATATAATGTGAAAACAGTTTAAAATGTAGATATATTAGATCTTAGAATTAGTAGTCACTGTAGTATTCGTCATTGATCAACATCAAGTTCACGAATATGACGTCATTCGCATTCTAAGAAAGTATTGCAATAAATTTTACGGTTAATTTGTTGCCCGTTTCCTTCAAGCAGATCTATTGTTTTGACTGTTTTGTTCCCGGTGTGTCAGAGACAATGATAACTTGAAGCTTCAATAATCAAATTTTGATTTACGACATATACTGACAAATCTAAACATAACTACGAAAATGTGCCAAATTTTTTTTGGCATTGATTAATAAGTTGCAACTACAATGGTTGCACCAACGTTCTTTAACACTATTATAGGTTGTCAAAAAGAGGTATTTTTAAACCACCTTCTCATTAGTGCATAATCACCGCTAATGATTTAACGTGAGTAACATATCGATTGAATAATTTCGATTAATTATGTAAACTACATTATTTCGGAGTTCTTAGGGAGTATTCTAATACACCTGTCCCTCGATTTACACGGTTAATTGGTTCCTGAGAAAACCGTGTAAAGCGAAAATTAAAATTTTTGTATGAAAAACCGTGTAAATCGAAAACAGCTATAACCATGCGTTTTAAATCATTCATTCAATATGTATTATAAATTCAAAGTGATTTCAATCATTTATTCAATATAAAATAAAATAAAAAACAAAATTCAAACAAAATTGAGATAGTTATAATAAATTCAAAGTGTTTTCATCTACACTGCTATCACTATCACTTTCAACGACAGGTCATCTTCTTTTATGGGTTTGTATAATTTCACTTTCATCGCTCGATAATATTATTTCTAGGTAATCTTGACGCATATACATGCACATGTGGTGTTACCAAATCAATGAATTAAATTTATGCGGAATTTGACAGTTTGACAATTTTTTTTTATTTGAATTCAAAAAACCGTGTAAATCGAAAACGTGTATATCGAGCACCGTGTAAATCGAGGGACGGGTGTATCGTCTTTTCACTACAATTTTCTTCCTGCTGTCAGTGTACTTGATTTTTTCCATTAAAATAAATTCAAAGATTGTATGAAATGCAGAACACCTTTGAAAGAAAAATTAAAATGAAACTAAACATTTTTCCTCAATCATCAAGAGCATCTGAAATCAAATTGTTTATAATATTATAACATTTATTTTTTTAAGAGTATAGTTTCGCTTTTAATGGGGTATAAATTACTACAATCATATTTATATGCCTTGAATAAATAAAGTAATAATGAATTATAAAGACATTTTTCTTGAAGGTGTCCGAGAAACCGTCTAGTTGGCAATTGATATGTTAAAGGTTCACTGGACGAAAGAAACGGAAAAGCTCGAGAGATAGTCAGGATGACAAAAAGGTCCTAAAACAGGGGCTGGGCCACATTTCTCTTTCTACAAGATAGATCTAATAAGTTGGTGTTTGTTCTGTTTAGGAAGTTAAAGATGTCTTTGACGGCATGCTGTATGACGCAATTGAGCTTGTTCACAGGTTTTCTTTAAGCTTGTCAACAAATGAAATCGATGCGAGGGATTAGGCAGACCCGCAATGTTTTTAATTTCCCCCAGGGAGACAGAAGATTCTTGCTGCGGATATTAATACCCTTAGCAACACCATAAAAAATGTCTGAATTGTTTTGAGAGAAAGGAAAGTCCACCTTGACACCCAGGTATTTGTAAGCCTTTTGATCTCTCAGATAGCGTATTAAGATGAGTGAAACTGGAGAGAAATCTTGATTTAAAATGCTTCGAACTCTCGTATGGTTGAAGTATAAGGCTACATATTTGGTGGGTTTGAACCTAAGTTCTGCTGACCTTGCGATTTGCTTTAAAGAGCTGATCATCTTATATAAGATGTACAGACGTCTAATTTTGGGACCTTTCAAGTTGTAGCTATTGATTTGAGATAGGCCCAAACGATGAATTTGCTCCACTTGCTAAATAAGATGCTGCTGAGGGGCACCATTTGTCGTCTTACTCTGATTCTCATAGGAATAGGATTGCTACGTCTGTTGCTGGTGTGGAAAGAGACCTTCGATCCGTCCTACAACTAACGAATGATAATTTCAATTATGGAAAAGACTCTAATAGAATAGGATAGGACTCTAGTAGAATTAAGGATTTTCTGAAGGAAGACAAGGGAAACAGAGCTACGATATTGCTCTAGAAGCTTTTACAGTCATATTTAGTAACTTCACAAAATATTGTTGGTTTGAAAGAAGTAAAAAATTTGTTTAATTATGTACCTTTACGTATTAGAACATCCTATATTCTAATGATATCTAACTATATAGCTGTATAAGCAATTTTTAAAGCAACAGGGCTTCATCTAAAGGAGTGAAAAAATTATACTTTTTTTTAATATTCTTGTTTCAAAATTCTGAAAATTATATATGTATGTGCATGATATTCAGAATAAAGTTTTCAAAAATATTTTTTGGCTTTATTTTTTCTGTTTACACTGAATCATTAGTTATATGTATCAGCTTTGTTATGATGTTAATTCAAAAAGAAATATATACGTATACATGCATATATTTCTTTTTGATTACGAAAAATACACGTATTTGATATTGACGAAATATACAGACACACACACACACACACACACACATATATATATATATATACGTGTGTGTGTGTTAGTTAAAAAAAAGGGGGGCATTGAAATAAAATGCTGAACACTAATTTTTTTTACAATGGATAATCTAATATTCATTGTTATGTTTTCCAATATATTTGCAATAACTTTTAATTAAAAGACTAAACTTTAAATAAAACCTAATTTTCTGTATGTATAGGATTTTAACAAAACTATATATTGCTTCTAGAAACATGAATATAATTTTTAATGAACAAAATTGTTTCTGGAACTTCTAGCTCAAATTTCTAACACATTTCCTTTGAAAAGAATTTAACTCTTGAATCGAATCTATTTTCATTAATTAAAGATTTACTAAACACTTTAATTGATTTAAATTTGAGGTATAAGTTGAAAGTACAGTTTATAATCACATAACGGTTGCATTTTGGTTTCTATAAGTAACAGTTCTGTTACGCACAGAAAATGCAACAATTTGTGTTAAAAACTTCAATTATGCAAGTTATGTGTTAAAAACTTCATAAAGTGTATGTTAAATAATGTATTAGATGAAAATGAAACTTGCAAATAAAGGAGTGCTTATTTAAGTTAATATATATTTTTCTGTTTAAATTTCATATTCGATACAACAACAGTATTAAAAATGAATGCAATTCATACTCACTCAATTGTTTCATACTCATATTTGACGCAGTAACAGATCCACAAATGAATGAATTACATACTCAGTTTGTGTTTCTTTTCTTATTTGATACAGTAACATCTTCAAAAATAAATATGTTACATACTAATTTTGTTGTTTCATTCTCGTATTTGATACAGTAACAGATTAAAAATGAATACTTGATATACTCATTTTACTATTCCACGCTCGTATTTGATACACAAATATCTTCAAAAATGAGAATGTGAAGTTTCCATTTTGAGTACGTACCTGTTACTAAAAATGAGTACTTACGAGTCTTAAATTTGAATAATTTGGGATTGGAGCCATTTTGAGTATGTGGAGTATCCAAAGTGAGTACTTTATACTCGATTTTGAGTACCAGTTTTTTGCAGTGTATGGATAAATCCTAAGCAGTATGTAATTGTTTAATTTTTATACATAAATTTTTAGAAAGGAAATTAAAATAATTCCTGTATGAATAAATTATTATTTGTAAAAGTATAATTATTATATAAGTATAATATCTTTATAATAATTATTCGTTTTGTTATTTTTACTCTTCACAAGTCACTTTACGAATAGTGACTAAGAATGCGCCTTCTCACTATAAAAAATATTACATTACGCAAAATACCTTTGCTGCTTTATATTTCTGAAATTAATGGATAGTTATATTTTAGCACATAGGCACAGGATTATTTCTTTTTCTATAACTACTATTTATGTTATTAAAAATTTATATTAGGTTTATTATTAGTTTTATTAGTTTTCTACTTATTATTAGTTTTTCTCCAAAATACAAATAGAAAAAACAGGAATTAAATCTTTATGTTCCTTCTTTGTGGAAAATGTTACGAACTCGAATTTTCACGCAATACTAGGAATTACAAGTCTTTGTTTCACCTTTAAAATTGATAGATTGTAGCGAGACACCTGGTACCTAATCAAGTGAACTCCCCAGTACCACGAAATTGAAAGATTTATGACTGTTCGCTAAATAAACCTCGGACCAGTATTAATTGGAAACCCCTTTTCGATATTAAGCCATTCTAGAAAACTAAAAGGTAAAAAATGTTGTCTAGTTTGAACCCTTATTTCTGATTAGAAAAGTGACACAATCCTCTTTCAATAATAAAGCTTAGTCGAAAGCAAATTTTGACATTTCTTTTCTTTGATAGCTCGTAAGTTTTTAATGGGAATATAAGTACATCAAAATATTCCTTTTTTGAATACTTAAATTAAATAAGAAAATGTAATTTCATAACGATTAGTATTTTTATATTTTATGTTTAACATTATTTTAGCCGAAAGAAATTTCTCCAATCGTGATTAAGCATAACCTGTAAAATGGGTATTTAAGATAAAAAAAATGTTGGTTTAATATAAGTTCAGTAATTAGTAATAAGACTTAATATATATATATATATATATATATATCTTTATATATAAAAAAAATGTGTCATGTTGTTTGTCCGCGATGAACTCCTAAACTAATGAACTGATTTTAATAAAATTTTGCACACTGTGTACAGTTTGGTCCAACTTGAGAAATAGGGTAGTTTTTATCATAATATATAGTCACTATATTTTTATTGTAAATTATTTGTCTAATTTGTGCTTTTAGGATCTGCCGATTGGCAACACCCAATTTTAACAACATTGCGTTCACGAAATAAATTGTAACAATATTGTGTTTACGAAGCTTAAACTGTGTTTACAATAGTACTCATTTCAAATGTTGGGATTGATTTTGAGAGAAATTAATTTCAGATAAATATTTTTGATTTTATTAGTTGGCAATTGTATTTTATTAAAATTTACGCCTAATAGGAAAAATCTAAGTCCTGTTCGAAAATATAAGTTTAAGGTAAACCGTTAGATCAAGAATGTGGATGAGAAGAACACTGATAGATGTGTCTCAATAACATTTAGTGAATGATAACTTCAGTCACATTCAAAACCAATTAATAATTTAGGATATAAAGATCATACCATAGTAATTATTTTTAAAGTTTTAAATGGGTTAAAATCGGGAATATGATGTACCGTCGGTGATTGCGACTTCCTACATAAGTTGCCAAACGTGCGTGAATAAAGCATTTAATATATTCTTAAGGTTACCATAACGAATCGCCATATTTTTCGGAGAATCAGTATTTGGCTTAGCATCTAATTTGTTAGTAAAATGTCCAAACTGTGAATATTCTATCTCATGTTGTACATCTCCAACAGTGAACAAAATGCACAGCATCAAACTTTCATTTGTTTTTGGCTTGATGATTATCGGAAATGGACATTCTGCTGCAAAAAAGCTGTGTTCAACTATGAATTTGAGCATTCCATCCAAGACATCTTACAGATAGTTGTCTTGAAAAAAAGTTAGAGAATGTTTCCATTATTATGGCACATGAAATTATGAATGAGGTTCGCGATGAGATGCACTGAGATTCGCGAGAAAAATAGTTTTGATGAAATTGTTCAGTGCGGCGTATCAATCGATGGAACATGGTAGCGAAAAGGACATTTGTCTTTGAATGGATGTGTTGGTACCATATCCACAGATACTGGGGAAGTGCTGGACATTGAAATTATGTCAAAAATGTGCAGATTTTTCAAAAAATTCCTGAAGGAAGAATTAATTGTAAGTGTGTGAAACGTGGGATCATCCAGTGCCATTGACCCATCGGTATCCCCCGCATGTTTGAAAGATTAACAGACATGAGAAAATTAAAGTATGTGAATTTTTATGGGTATGGTCATTCAAATGGTTTTGATTTGATTAGAAATATTTATGGTGAAAATAGTGTCACAAAGTTTGAATGTTTAGGACACATTCAAAGCGTGTGGGTTCAAGGTTTCGTAATACTGGTAATATAATGATACTGGTAAAGGACTACCCCCAAAAATAATGAACATCATTAAACCTCATTATATGAAACTATGCTACAAGCATTTACTGAATAAATGTTTGTATGGGAAAACACAAAATGCAAATGAAAGTTTTAATGGCGTTTTGTGGAAATTTATACCGAAAGAAATTTTCGATGAGAGAATTACAAATTCTACGATTAGGCGAATACATGGCCATCATACAATTTAATAAAGGGTTTCAAGGTTTGTTTGATGTCTTAAATACAGCTGATGTACAAGTACGAACAAATACATTGAAAGGGTTTGCTCAACTTGATGAAGAGCGGATAACTGAATCAAGACGACATTCATCATGTTGTGTGAAAACTTTCTGGAAAAAAAAAATCGATCGAAAAAGAAAAGAAAATTTGCCAAAGATGAGGTTAACGAAGGTGTAAGATACAAATTTGGAGAATTTTAGCCTACCAAATAGGTAATTTAATGTAAAGGTACAATGATTTAAACTTTAAATATGTTTTTCTCAAAACTGCTTTTTCCGCATAATGTGTACACGGTGATAATGGTAACTGAAAAAATTATGAATATATTTGTTTGAAATTTTCTGAACCATATATCTATATTATTTTCTAGGGAATGTATTCCAGTCACTCCTCTCTCTACTTTCACCGATGAGATTAGTGAATGTTTAAAACAATCGTTCGTATGACGAAGTGTCGAAAGACTTCGATTGTCCATAAACAAGCGCGTACAATTATAAAATGATCCACCGGCACCAATGTTTCCCAAACAATTGCTAAATATTCGAAAAAGAGAATAGAACTGCAATCAAATACGGAATGCATTATATTGCCAGAGAATTTCTTCACTGTTGTCCAGGCAAAAAATGAATTAATTGAAAGTATCTTCCCGGACATAAAGAATAATCACTTTCATCAAAACTGGCTCAGTAATTGGGCTATTTTGGTAGCCAAAAATTTTGATGTCGACAAAATTAACTTCCAGATACAACAGTTGTTGCCGAGCAATCTGGTGCCTTTTAAATCAATAGATACTGTTGTTAATGAAAACGAAAATATAAATTTTATAATTGAATATTTAAATTTTCTGGATGTGCCCGGAATGCCACCATATAATCTTCGGTTGAAGACTGGTGCACCTGTTATTCTTCTACGTAATTTGAATCCGCCTCGATTATGCGATGGTACATGTTTGGTCATCAAAAATATCACCGGAAATATTCTTGAAGCAACCATTTTGATTGGAAAGTTTACAAGAGAAGTGGTCCTGTTGCCACGCATGCCAATGATACCGTCACAATCTGTGATACTCTTCAAAATACTTCAGTTTCCTATTCGGTTAGTTTTAGCCATGACCCAAAATAAGTTTCAAGGCCAAACAATGTCTATTTTCGGCTTAGACTTGGAAAATACACGTTTTTCCCATGGGCAATTATATGTTGCATGCTCGTGTGTGGGAAAAATCTACTTGTGTTAGCAAGTGTTAGGAATCAAAGCTAATCGGTTGTTTACCGATTAGCTTTGAATTAAGTTAAAATTTAATATTTTTATAATTCAAAATGATGAATATAATTATTAAAAATAAGAAATAATCTACACAACCTATCTCATTTTAAAATTGTTATATGTTATCAAATAAGAACTTTGTAAATTACTCTTTTATTAAAAACTATACTTGAATATGAGGTGAATATAATATGAAATTCAAAACTTTATGTTGATTTGTGCTTAATATTAACTCCACGAAAGTTTTCATCAATCGCCTCTCTCTCTCTATATATATATATATAAATTTTGACATAAGGTTCAAACCTCAATCCCGTGGGTTTTTACATGGGCTTCAACGTTTTTGTCTTTATTCCTAAAATAATAATTTGACTATATTGAATAGTTTACTACGATGTAATTCAAAGTATAACTTAGAGACGATGGATATATATATATATATATATATATATATATATCATCACCTTTATTTTTATAAAAATATTAAATTTTAGAGATTTTTTTTGAATTTCATTATTAATTGATATGTTCATGTTTAATAGGGACTCATTTGCTTTATTTAACAAAAAGACCCCCCCCACTGAAATGGGTTAATTTTGAATGTTATACAAATGCCTTTAAAGAAAATTAAGATCTAAATCAGTTTGAGAATCTTACGTACATAAAATAATTACCTTTCTGAAAATTTCATATTACTTATTCTAAAAATAAATGTGAAACATATTGTTTCTCTGCTTAATACACGCTACTGATAAAATATTTAAAAACAATTGTTAATTTTATTTTAAGAATTATGTGCGTAAAAAATACTTTTAAAGCTGTATGGATAGTTAGTGATGATATGGTTTCCGTAATTCAAAATTTTTATTAATTTTGAAAATTAAGCAAAAGATGAAAAATATAATTAATATCTAATTAATAAAACAAAATAAATTGGTTTTAGAAAAAATATTAAAGTGTATAATGTAAAGGGATTAAATTTAATATGGAAATATGAGTAACATAACTTGAAGAAGAAAAGGTATCATAGTTTTGTTTCTTTAAAATTACTTGATATGAGCAGGAATGCTTGGAATATATATATATATATATATATATATATATATATATATATATATTTAAACATAGTAAATGATTTATAACTTATTTTTAGTTAAAAGCATGAAATGTAATCTATCAAGACATAAAACAGATATGATATTATGATATAAAACAAAACGGTTACCATTTATTGTTGTAATAAAATGTTTCAAAACCCATTTTGGAAGAAACTGCTTAAAAATGCTGTGTTTTTTTTTTACTTTAACGTATTTTATAACTAGAAGTAAGAAAACGTATTATGAATGTGATATCACTTTAAAACCACGTAAATAAAACAAAGATAGTTTTTTTTAAGTCGGCTTGTAATTAACGTACGATAATATATTTATAAAAAATATACACGTCCTGGCAATTATTTTCTGTGTTTCATAAACACATATTTTCCAATTATTATTTATTTATGTTTTAATTTTGGGACATTTATAAAAACAATTTAGGTTAATAAATTTTAATTTTAAGGACATCACGGAGAAAGTAACATTATGAAAATAATATATAATCACTTGTAACTGGATATTCATTTAATCACTAATGAAACTTTTAAACTTTATGCTCAGTTTAAGCACTCCGCATAATTTATTGTTTTATTCCGTTGAAGATACTCCGATTAATTTATTGTTTTACCTGAGATTTCATGGATGCTGAAATTTTCATTGAAATTCATTTTATAATCGAAATATATATATTTGTTGTTAGTATTATTCTCTAATACAAAATTTATACAAAAAATTGAACCCAATTAAATGGAATTAAATATTTTAATGATAGGTTATAAAAATTAACAGCAACTTCTTTTTTGGTTGATATTTTTATCATCATAGTCATAGTTAGTTTGTCATGTTAGTAATAAAAAAATATAAGAATTTATTAAATATTATATACATATAATAAACATATTTTCATAAATCGCACTTCCATAACATGAATAAAAATTATTTTCTTCAAATTTAACATACAGCTTAATCCATAATAGAAAATGTAATTCTTAACTGTTGTACCAATACAAAATTTTTAAAAAAAATCATTGATCTATAATTAAGAAGACTTCGTTTTATTGAAATATTTATTTAAAATACTTCGCATAAATTTGTTCTTATTTGACTATGGAAATATTAAAGGGAAAGAAAGTTCAAAAATTTCTTTGTAATTGTGGATCTACACAAATATCTCGCAATTTTGGTGTATCAGAATAAGCATGTTTAGATATTATTTAATATAATACATATAATACTCAGACGCAGACTTTCTTTCAGAATAAAACTTTAATCGCTATTTTGAATTTGGCTTTATTCGGAATTTTAGCTGTTTGAATTTAACAATTTATAGTTGAATCTTGATACCTTAAGTTTCTAAGGTTAACTCAGCAAAAGAGATATCTCTAAAACATAGAAATAAAACATAGATTCATCTTTAAAAGAAATCTGCCTTAATTCGATTTTGGTCTAACTCTATAATTATTAAATGAAACTAACTTAACTCGAGGTGAAAATAAGTACGGCGGGTGTCTCAGACCTTTGCTCCATTTTGTCTGGGCAGGGATAATTATTCAATAAGTAGATTAAAAGAGATTATGAGCGAGTCATGTTTAATTTTCAGTGAGTATATTCAAAGAGATAATGATAAAGTCTAACTCAAAATTCATGAATAAAAAAGTAGGGGAGCGAAGTAATTAACTTATTAGGAGGACGCAAATAATTTGTTAAGTAAAGTAGATATGCAGATTAATAAATAAGCAGTGATATAACATTGTAAAGAATAATTGAATGGTTGAAAGTGTTAGCGTTAAACATCTTGAAAATAAAAATTAGAGATAAGAAAAATTAAGTCGTGAACTAAATGAACGAAAGGTTACGCTGCGGGGAATAGACTTTGAGCACAAGTTTGACGAAAAAGTACTAAATCAAATACTTCTGCGAAATTATGACGTGCTTGAAGGGTCATTTTAATACATACGTAGTATACATAGAAGTATGCTACTTTCCATCCAAAATGCAACTCCAAAAATCACAAGAGATATCAAAACAAAATTTATTAGAGATATAACACAACGTTCCAAAATGAAATTATTAAATTATAGTTTTCTGCGAGATGAGAATGGAGATGAAATCAGTATTGCTGCCACGGCCTGTGATAACCTTAGCTACGTGCCTCGGCAAGGAAGGAAACCATTCTTTGGATGTCGTGTTGAAATATAGTAAATCATATTACGATCATACGTTGTCAAATTTGATATGATTTAGCAGCGGGTGATGTATGCCGATCCAATCTTCCTCCAATAATCGACCAGTTGTGTTTGATATGTGATAGACCTGGAGAAAACGCAGGCCAACAATCTAGTAGCAAAGAACATGGATCACATGTGGTCGAAAATTGTCCTGTTGGAATGCGGTCACATAGAAAACAGGCACAAAGTCACGGATCACTGTTTCATTATTGTACCTACAATGCGAGCTAAGAATGGATGGGACGGGGAATGGATGGACTGGTACCAACCCAAACCATATTATGGGTGTAGGACCACCAATTTCATGATGCATACTGCAATATTTGAATAATCCCTTTCTACGGTGTCTCCAGACTCATCTGACCATTGTGGTGCTGCAAACAGATGCATGATATGTCTGTAAAGATAATGCCATGTCATTCGATTGTTTATGTCTGCCACTCCATGCTCCAATACTGATGTAAACGCTTGTAGTTTTGAAACAAATGTAACATAAAAATGAATTCTTTACGAATATTCTTCTGCATTGCAATGAATATGGTATGACACGTGCGGACAAAGATTGTTATGCAACAGATGTACTTGTCGAGAAATGGTTCCTGTTGTGGCAGAAAGTTCCATAACTACCATGCGCATGGTATGCCAGTCATCACGAGTAGTGATGTGACGTAGCTAGACCACTAAGTGCTATTGTCAGTTGTTTCCTCTTTCATCGATCGACTACCGATTAGCGTAACTTTTTCTAGGTTACTGTAGCATCTGCTAGTTATTAATTTCTTCACTTTTCCGTTACAAGTCTTAGTTTAAATGTCAAAGATAATAGTCTAATGAACAGAAATTTACAAACAGATATATAACAAATAAATTTATTTTTATTCTAGTTATGAATACCTTAATTTTTGTGACTGTTTACTTTCTATGACCACTTTGCTAAAACGCACCTGAACTATCGTTTGAAATATTAAATTAAAACTTTCAACTACCGATTCATGCGGTTTTGAAATAATAATATAACTGGAACATAGGGTTCAATTCCTAAACGTTTTTTTTTTCTATTTCTTCAAAGATCTACATGATCATTGCATAGATTACGAATGACTGGTTCCGACGTCTCACTTTCCTTCACTAGCATCAGCTTACGTCCAACTTCAATATTAAATTATGTGTCACTTATGTATGAATCCGATGAAACCAGTTCTTCACATTTCATAATTTCTATCTAATCTACATAAATAAAGTTTTCAGTTTTCGGAACTTGTTTTATTCTAAATAATTCGAATAGAAAAATCCTCATCGCCAGTTGAAGAGAAATTCTTAGTATAATAGTAAAGATCAATGTTACAACAACCATCATGTTTGTCGATTTCTCAGTAGAATAATCCACTTTCTCCATAAACAACAATACTTCCTCTGCCGAACTCATAAACATACTCAAATGTCACTCGTATCTTTCTTTGAGGTATACTGAACTTTTAACGCGGAACAACTGCGTGAAAATTCTATTCCAACATTTAAAAACATATTTTGTTTTCCTTTCTTTTCTTTTGAAATTTTTTATTTACTTTTCCACGTAATCCCCAGCAACTTTTCTACACTTTTCTATTCTTCCGGGATACTTTTATACATCTCCTGATAGAAAAATTATTTACCTTGATCTAGAAGTTAGTTTTATTATTTTAACTTACCCCTTCATTGTTTTGAATTAAATGCCAGTAAGAAGGATGAAGTAGAAGCTCCTAACCCCCTTTGCAAACAGTTTCAGGGTCAATTGTATCATATGAGTTCGAGGGTTGTCTTATAGAAAACGCATCTTTCTTCTACCATCTCAGAAATAAATTTCCTTTAGACTTTATTAGATTAGACTTTCTTCTCAGTCATGTATAAGTAGTACAGACTGTTGATAATGTGTTGCCATTCCAAATAATCGCAGAAAATTGGATCAAGGGTGTGAGACTCCTCGGTGATACTTTTGCGAATACGTTTAAATTTTTGTCAGACACGGGTAAAAACTCGCTGAGTACGTGTAACAAATGATCATTTCTTTATTCACCAGAGATAATATTTATGACGGATTTATACTTCTCGAAAGTAAAAAATCAGGTCACCAAACGTTGTTTTTGAAAAGCATTTCCTATGAATAGTATAAATAAAGTGCATAAATTTAATCATTTATATTAAATTCATCAAAATATTAAAAAAATTTGAAAATAAAATACCGTCATTCTAAGAACTAAGAAATAATTATTATTAAACAAATATTTATCCTCGCACACAACGCATCTGGTAGATGAATCATTATTTTTCTCTCTAATAAAGGCATTTATATTTATTTGAATTATAATTACTTTTATATGAGACGCATTAATTTTTCCTTTAATGATACAGAAATATAATTTCAATAATGAAAGGGCGCAATATAAACTTTCATTTTTTCTATTTTTATATCACATAAGTATAAAATAAAATGAAATGAATAGATTAAATTGATTAAATATAATTAAATCAACAATTAAATGAAACAAATTTAATATTATATTTATACTTACAGGGTTATACTTTTATAATAAATAACTTAAAGCTAAATACTGTCCAAACAATAGCCACTAGCTTAAGTAAGTAATCAAAAATAATTTTTTTTTAACTTTAACTTAAAAATGAATCGGCGTACAACACTTAAATAGAACATAAAACTCAGCTTTTAAAATATATTAATGTTTAACAAACGCAATATTTGTCAACCTTGAATAAAATAACTTAGTTTTTAGTTAATTATGCAAAAAAAGAGGCTAGAATTTTTTATAACATATGGCAACGTATCATAAGAAGACAGAGTTGTAAAGAAAGAAAAGAAGATACGGTATTGCTTTTTAATTTTATTGATAAAAAATAATGCACTTTTACTTTAGATTGGAAGGAAAAAATAAAATTAAGAAATGCACCTTGAAATCGGCTAAAGATGTGTGAGAATTTCGAAGGACACTAAAATGTTTATAACCAGGAGAAATTCCATTAAAGATCGTTTGTCAGGAGAATAGCTACAGTTTAATGAAATCATGATTTTAAATTAGTTTCTTTTGCGGAACACTATTAATCACGCATTCATTAATTTTATCATTGTTTTACTTCCTGCAAATTTACAAGAAACTCGTAGGATCCAGACAAAAAAAAAATATGGCTGGCTCATATCTAAGAAGGCTGTGAAATAGCTAAAAATAAAACAAATTATCTTCGGGAAACTTTTAGAAAGTATATTATTCACATACTATTACAATTTATTATATTTCTAAATGAGAAAAATGAAATTTTTTAACTGCAATAAGATAGTTTTGGCAACTACGTATGATATAATTTTATTCAGTATTTAAATATTTGTGCATTATTAAAACAGAAATCTAGAAGCATCTTTAAAAACAGGTAACGTGTTCTAATTTCACATTGTACTGTTGACACATTTAAATAAAAATGAATGTAGGAAGAGTTTTCAAAATTATTTTTACCAAGACTTTACTCTTTACCATGAAACAAATAGTACAGTTTACAGTGTTTTGGTTTGGTTTTATTAACATCGCTTTAGAAGCAACAGAGGGCTATTGGTGGCTGCCCTCGTAATTTTGAGTCTCGGTCAAGTGACGAGGGCGACACCAGAGTATCCCCTCTCCTAACTTCCAAACCCTCTCCTTTGTGCCACGACAGATTTAAAGTGCATGAACCCTATCTACATGGCGAATCCGAACC
Source organism: Nephila pilipes (assembly GCA_019974015.1). NCBI lineage: Eukaryota > Metazoa > Arthropoda > Arachnida > Araneae > Nephilidae > Nephila > Nephila pilipes. The sequence continues at coordinate 15,432 of BMAW01048721.1, forward strand.
CATGACTCAACGAAACTGCCGGTCGTGGTCCGATTTCTTAACCATTAGGCTACTGAGGCTACAGAGTGTTTTGGAAACAATGAAATAGCTAAGAAACAACTTATTTCGATACCCTCTCCTTATAACTTTTTATATAAAGTATCTATTTTCTTCTATAAATTGACCTTAGTATTGAATTTATATTTAAACATGTGTCTCTCTTATTAAATTAAACGCTTAAGAACACTAACGAAGTATTATTTAGAATCAAGAAAGTGTAAAATGTAATACAATGTGTATAGTGTAATAAATGAAATTTATTGTTAAAATTTCCTGTATTAGTGAATGCGAATCTATCTTTCAACACAAAGTCTTTGAGGAATTACTTAGAGAAATTGATTTTCAATTAGAATTTGCGGTTTAAAAGTTTTTAATTTACTCACTTAATTTTTAATTAACGTACTTTTAAGTAAGGTATATAAATTAAGTGATCATAAATAAGTTAAGTAATTTAAGTGACCATAAGTAAGTTAAGAAAAATAAGTGACATCTGCTACTGCTTTCGCTTAACTTACTTTAATATTTATGATCACTTTGTTACTTTAATAGTAAGACAATTATTGTTAACTAACTTTAGTATTATGATCTAAAAATATAGGGTGATTTTATTTAAGTTGTAAAAAAGGGATGTAAAATAAATAGAAATTGGCCAGATTTACCTGATATTTTATCTTCGTACACATAAAGTAATGGAAATTTATTTTGCAAAAGGAAAAAAATACATATATATATAGTTCAAAACTGGATGTATAGATTGCGCTGCATCTCTTCTAAGAGGCCAAAATAGTGTAAAATAAAAGCGAATTTAATGATGCTATGTAAAAGACGTGATTTGCACATCACACTTTACACGAAAGATTGAAATCTGGAGATCCCGCAGTTTCTGTTACTCTGTGTCTGATAAGGCAGTTATAATTCAATCATTGCAAGATTAGCTTCTCTGCTTAAGAAGTCTTTTTACAAGCGCGTTGGCTGCACGGCAATTCCATTGAAGAAATTATGGCATTAAAGAGTTTAAAAAGTGGTTTTGGTGCGATGACGGCATTTGATGTAAAGAAAGTGACTGTTAAATTTGCCCATTGTGGACGCAGTGGCTACAGCATTAGAGGAAGGACCAAGCAGTGTCTTGGGAACGTGCAGTGCACATGAAATTGCCCGAAAGACCAGCCTGTTAGCATGGTCTGCCAAATTTTATGAAACATCGTGCAATGTTATCCATTCAAAATCACACATATACAGGTGTTGATTCCAGCCGACCTTCCAAAACCAGAAGTTCTTGCCTTGCAATTGTTTGCTCGAATTGTAGTGGATAATGAATGGCTATGGAACTTCTGGGGAAAGACGAAACCCATTTCCCCATCTTCGATGTTCTATCAACACTCAAAATAGCAGATTAAGAGCAAGAGAGTATCCACTTCAAATACGACCATTGGCACTTCATTCTCATGAATTCACTCTGTGGTGCGTGCTTATTTAGCAGCCTTTATCGTTGATCCTTTCTTATTTGAGGAGATTGGTCCTTCAAGTTCTGTCGTCTATACAGTCAACAGGATACGTTATGAATATCTTCTTCGCAAACAGCTCATTCCCTGTATGTGGATAGATCAATTTTCTTACAAGGTGGTTCTTCTCTGGAATTTTCAAATACAATTAAGTAATAGTTAAACATTCATTTTGAAAATTACAGAGCTATCAGTGGCTATTTTACAACATCTGACCTGAACCTTGCGACTTCTGGCTGTGGGGCTACCTAAAACATGCTGCGTACGAGGCTCTGATTGAAAAGTTCGTAACATCACAATTGAAACACTATAATCAGTTGTAGAAATTTTTATTTTGCGCTTTCAAATAGTGCCAGGAAACGGTAGAGAACATAATGAACATTCCTGATCTAAGTCATAGCAGCTTATTCGTAATTTCCCTTTCTTGGTGGTTTCATCACTTTTTTTGTGGTTTTCAGCAGGTAGACAATAAAAAATTTATTTTTCCCCCATCCTCTGTGGCACCACCTTGTCATGATGGATGGGATTTCTACAAAGAATGGCTCAGCAGCATGTCCTGTCTTTTAATTATACAATTATAACTATTAACTGTGAGGAAATAAATGCCTACAGCTTCAAGTATACTCTGATGAAATATCAGGTGATTTTGATCAGTGGAGTTTTTTTGCAGCTTTTTGAAATTACATTTTTATCCATAATCCTCCCTGTAGTTTAACATATTTCTCACATCATTAAATTTACAGTCATATTTCTTAAATAAATTTGATTAGTTTAAGAAATACAGTGTATTTTCTTTATTTCCCTACTCTGTAAAGAAATAATTTAATTTTGGGCCCTCAAATTCAAACAATTTATAAACATTAATAAAAAATATAATTGTGGTTTGGTCTGAAACACATCTAAAACTTTAAATGAATAATGATCTGTCAAACTTGAATAATAATATTATAGAAATGTTACAAATGTAATTACTTTTAAAGTAAGATAATTTTTTTTTAATATTTCCCGAGAGAAGCTGAAAAAATCTGAATTATATACATGTTGTCAAACATTTACGAGTAAGTACATACCTAGGAAATAGAATTAAAATATTTTTGTTCAAAAATATAAAAAATATTTTTGTTCAAAAATATAAAAAATATTTTTGTTCAAAAATATAAAAATATTTTTGTTCAAAAATATAAATTAAGAATTTAAATACACCACACTATAAGTATATAATAATGCTTCTATATACTTATTCCTTTAATGCAATTTAATTCATAAATTTGAATGAAACTTAATTATAACTTATAAAAATTTAATTCCTATTATTATATTTAGATACATACTCTTAATTTATAAAGTAAATCAAATATAATTTGCTACAAAATTTTACAAGATATATCGTTGTGTGAGAGAGAGAGAAATTATAAACAAAACCAGTAAAAATATTTTAATAAGTATTGTGATTTTCATAATCATGTAATACGTTTTTTTGTATAAAGCACAATACGCAAGTAATAATAATGCATATCAATTAAACCCTAGAAGAAACTTTTACATATAATGATGAATGAGAATTGCCTAATATTAAACTGTTTCGACCTTATTAAATGATGCAATTACATTCAAAACACAACTGTCATATTAATAATATATACATTCTATATCAGTTAACTGTTAAAAATTTTGACGCATAATATACATATTAAACAGAATGTAAAATGAATTAATCTCAATAAAAATCAAGATTTAATCTAGGAAAAACCTTTTTGTCTTTATCTTTTGTCCTTTTCGTATATGTACTTTTTTGATAAGAACGAACATCTAACAAAACAAAAAGAGTTTCTATTTTTTCTCGAAACATCCTGGAGTAGCAGAAAATGGTAAATCGGAGCAAATAGCGTATTGATCTAATCTATAACATTTCATATATATCTGAGTAATTATTGATGTTAAAGTGTTTTTCTGTTTACTCCGAAAGAGTAGAGGGCATGCCTTGGAAAGTGTTCTGTACAATTTTTTAATGTTTAGCTTTCTCTTGAGCTAGCATATTAAGCAAAATATTTTTAATAAATCCACATTTCTGGAAATAGTTGCAATGGTTTTATTACGGTAGAAGATTGATCTCGTTACTTGAAGAATTGTTAACTGTTATTTATATACTATCCTTACAACATGAAAGAGCTTTCAATAATATAAGATAGCTAATAATAATACATACGTACTGGTACGTCTATATACACATGAAAAATGGGGAAAACACTTCATAAGTCAAAGAAATAAAACATATGATTTTCTTAAGTAATTCATGAATTACTATTTTATATTTGAGTAAATGCAGTACTAGTAAATACGATACCTGAAAAAATATGTGTGAATAGTTTTCAGTTATTTTTCATTAATTAATTAAATCCGTTTCCATTCATTATAATATATTTTGTCATCAATGCTACTTTGCTTAAAGCGACTTATAATTAATTTAACTAGATCGATTTAGTAATACAATGTACATTAAATAACTTCTATCATTTTATACCTAAGTGTGAATTGATTGTTTTAGTAACGTCACATTGAGTAGTTAAAAGAGGACTATTGCTATTGGATCATGTAATTTTGAGCCCCGAACAAGTGACGAGAAAGAATCCTGAGAGGACATTTAATTCTCCAAACTTTCACACTAGATTTAGTGGACATCAGCCTCTACACAGTGGTCTTTTATGGATATCACGCTTGAGCCTATGACTCGATGAAAACAATTCCGGTCGCGACTACTCTACCGTGACCACTAGGCTACAGCGGCCATTTAATACCTGGGATTACTAACATTTTTCAAGATTTATGTGAATATAATTAAGAAATTCTTCATTCTTAGAAGTCTTGTAAAACATTATAAAAATATTACTGAGGTTTAGATGTAAATAATTAATAAATAATTATTTTAAGATTAAAAATTATTCGAGACCACAGAAATTATATTAACTTAGAGCAGATGTATCTATCATTATCTAAATGCCGAATTGGATTCCCAGATATACTTCAAATTAATTAAAGTTATTTATACTGTCTTTATTTCATATTTTACATTTATTTCCAATCATGAATTTCTGGTTGAGTTTTAAAAATAAATTAAATGCTTTAACCAACAAGCCATACATTATATTGTAAGGAAAAAAACGAAGAAAAATTTATTTTTATATATAATTCTATTTTGAATAAATTAAATTATATTTTTGTAAGATTGTAAGAGAATGCGAACTTATATTATAAGCTCCTTTATAAAATTAAGATAATTTGCAAATTGAGTCTAATTTTAAAACCATATTTAACCAAATGTACTAATAATGACGAAGAGGGATTATGGAAATATTCAGAAGTGAATATGTAAGTGTACAGGTGAATATCTATGGTGGTGTGACTACGCATCGAATATAAGAGTATTTAGTGATATGTATTTTGTGCTCATCTACGATGGTTGCAGTGATTCCTGCTAGAGAGGGGTAAATTTTATTAGATATCAGATAAAATGCGTAGCTACAAACATATGAGTGATGGAATGAGATGGATAATTTTGAGTAGATAGGATTTAGGTGAATCACAAGTGCCTTCTGTTCAGTAAGCCGTCAAGTTGTCGACCTGTATGTCTATAAGAGGGCACACAAATCTATATTAAACTGATTTTCAATTGGGTGTGACAAACTAGAATTCGGACTTTCCTGCACTATGAGTTTTACTCATACTCATTCGTACATAAAATGGCTTTTGAACTATACATTATTTTCTTTGTTATAAATTTATTTTCAAATGAAATTTTATTAAAATGTGTCCATTAGTGTTTCAGAAATTTGACATGATGAGAATGTTAATTAATTTTCGACACGAGATAAAATATACAATGCAAACATAACTTTTTTGTTTAACTTTAGTGGAATATTCCATGATGTAAACATATATTTCGCCTTTTTATAAGCCTCTAAAATTACAGCAATCTGTAGATCATAAAAGAAGAGCAAAGGCGTAACATTTTGAAAGGTTCCATTAACTCTCTAGGTAAAAACAATTGAAAGTATTTTCTACTCTTTAGCTCCTCTTCTACAGCTACAATTGAACTCGATTTCTTTGGCTTTCACAGTTAAGTGAAAATCAATAACCTTTAAGAGAAAATAAAAAGAGCGAATTCTTATGTATTCGTACTGATTACATCCGTATAAAAAAGAGTTAAAAGTTTTATTATGGTTACACACTGATAAAAAAACAAGTACCTTATTATTTGCGTTAAATTAATAAGTAGCGATTTTAAATAAAATAATATATGATGTAAATTCAATATTTATATACATATTTATATACAAAAGGGATAATTTAATGGGGCATACTAATTTTTAATATAAACTATTATCTATAAGTATAAAAATTGTGCGTAGAACTGAAATAAACCACCGACCATAGAGGGGGCTGACTCTGCCAGAAGAGAATACACTTATTTTAATTGTGGGGGTAACGGACATTTATCTTGATTTTTTTCACATAAGAATAAAAGTTTAAAATGTTTAAGTTGTCAAAACTTTAGGTATAAGGCGTCTGAATGTTCGAAATTAAACTTGGAAACTAAACAAAATGATAACATAACATCTCTCAATATTGCTAAGCAGACAAATATGTTCAAAATGGTTCATTTTACTAAGAAAACTAGCCAATATATCAATGACCTCTACGTTTACCTATTTTGGAAAATACTATTGTTGATGCTGAAATAACTGAATGGTTAAATCAGGGTATTGTAGAATTTTGTTCTACTGAGTGTTCCTGTTCAGTTGCTAATGTTAGAAATAAAGATGGAACTTTACGAATATGCATAGATTACAGAAAGCTAAATAAAATTGTAGTTAAATACAGATTTCCCATTGATTGAAGGTGTATTAGACCAATTACAAGAATCGCGAGTATTTAGAACTATTGATTTAAAAAATGTTTTTTTTAAATCAAAATGAAAAAATAGAGTGGAAAATTTGTGTCATTTGTTACTCATGAAGGACTGTATCAATTTTTGAAAGTACCATTTGGACTATGCAAGTCCCCCTCAGTTTTTCAAAGATTCATAAATACCATTTTTCGACCTTTAATCAATGATGGTATTGTTTTACCCTATATGGATGATGTAATAACATTATCTGCAAATGAAAAGGAAGGAATAGAAAAACTAAAACTGTTCGATGAATATTATTTCTTGCGTATGTATATGATTTCGAAACTAATTTTAAGAAATCTCAGTTTTTGAAGGAAAGGAATGAATTTCTGAGACACGTGGCAGAAAAGGGATGTATTTATCCGTCTACTTTAAAAACCAAAACTGTTCTAAAATTTCCTGAACCTACTAATTTGAAACAAATTCAAAGATTTTTAGGTTGAACCTGATATCTTAGAGAATTTATTCCTAACTATTATATTATTGCTAAACATCTTAATAATCTTTTCATGAAATACTGTAAATTTAGATTCAACGAGGAAGTGAACAATCTTTTAATAAGCTTATCATGTTGCTCTGTTAGAAACCTGTTTCAGGAATATGTACCCCAAATTATGAAACTCAACTGCGTACGGATGCTAGCTGAGATGCGTATGGTGCAATTTTGTTGCAAAGATCTCCAAATGATAATAGTTTACATCCAACGTATTATATGAGTAGGGAGACTACAGATGCTCAAAAGAAGTATTCCAGTTACGAACTTGAGGTTCCTGCTGTTGTAGAAGCCATTAATAAATTTAGAATTTACTTATTAGGGATATCATTTAAAATGGCAACCGACTGTTTAGCATTTCAAAAAACGATGAATAAAAGAGACTTGTGAGGAGCTCGACGGCCGCTATTACTGGAAGAATTTAATTATGTAATAGAACACACACACACACATCGATCTAGTTCAAAAGTGTCTCATGTTGTTGCTCTAAGTATATCCCCTATTAATATGTTTTGCATTTCTATGGAAATGTTTCTATCTAAACTAGGTTAGCTCAGAACAAGGATAGTGAGATAAAAACAATTAAAAACCCTTTGAAAATTTCCCATTATGAAGACTATTTTGAACGTAATGAAATTCTCTCTTAGTTTGTCGACGGTAAAGAAATAATAATTGTACCAGAGAGTATGCAAACTGAAATAATTAAAAATGCTCTTGAAAAAGGACACGTGGGTGTTAAATAAACAGAGAAACACTTAGTATATCATTACTTTATTTTTAAATTGAAACAAAAAATTGAAAGAATAATAGATAATTCGGTACATTGTATCCTAATAAACTTTAAAAAAAAGGAAAGCAGGAAGGATTTCTTCTTCCTGTTCATAAAGATATGTTTACTTTTACATACTTATCACATAGATCACCTAAGACCCTTAGAAAGTACTGAAAAAAATTATAATCATATTTTGATGATTATTGATGGCTTTACAAAATCCAGCTGGTTACATCTCACGAAGACGACCTCGTCAGCTAAAGTTCTACTTATTCGAATTGTAAGAACTCACATTTGAAAGTCCAATAAGATTAATTTTAGATCGTGGCGCTGCCTTTACGTCAAAAGAATTTGAAAAATATTGTTCCAAAGAAAACATAAATCATCATATAATTACAACAGATTTTTAGCGTGCCAGTGAACAAGTTGAGCGGCTAAATCAAGTTATTATTCCCATTCTTTTAAAGTTGTTTCTTTAAAATCCTTCGCATAGGAATAAATACGTTAATGATCTGCAACAAACTATTAATTCAACCTAGCAATTATGCATTAGAAAACACACATTTTGAATTTTTATTTGGTTTCAAATTGAATACCAAGAATACTAATAAATTAAAAGAAATTATGGAAGTCGAATCTCAAGCTAATTTTGAAAAACAGCCAAACAATCTTAAAAAGGATGCTAAAAAACAAATATTCAAAGTTCAAGAGCAAAATAAGAAGACGTACAACTTACGAAGGCGAAAGCTTCGTTATTATAAGTTAGGTGACTGGGTTACTATATAACGTACTCAAGTAAGACCACGTCTTAAACTGGAATCGAAATAATTAGAACCATACAAAATTATTAAAATTAGAGGCGGTGACACATATGAAATTTCAAAAGAAAGAGAGCATGAAGGACGGAAAATATAACTTGTACCGAATTTATTAGAAATGGTGTGTAACATAAAATACCCCATTATAATTCATTTATTTGACTGTAGGTCTACCGATTATGTTTTTTTTTCCATTTATGACAATTTCTCCCCAAACAAAAGAAGAGAAAAGTGAAGCCCATGACAAAGGTGATAGGGATTTCCGATGACGCTGATATTCCAAGGACGATAAATGATATTCAAGTTTTGTACTGCGTTACTGCTTTTGAATTTTCTCTTTTCATCTATGTTTTCTAATTTGAGACATAGATGCTGCCTTTTATTGAAGTTCAGAAGATGAGGCCACCTTCTTCCAGGATGGTCGAATGTGTAGAATTAGAATAAACCAAAGACCATTGAAAGAGCTGACTCTGCCAGAAGGGAACACGCCCTCGAAAGTCAGCCGACGGGAGTCATCAAAATAGGAAGTATGACTTCTTAGACGATTAGAAGCATTGTTCAACATTGATTTTGTAGACGATGTTTATTTTTTTAAATGTTTCGTATTCATGTAAATGTTAATAAGAAATGTCTTAATTAAATGTGTTAAATATTCAAGATCTGATTTGTTTATTTGAATAAACTAGTAACATAGGCAGAGCCATGTATATATATATATATAATTTTAATTAACTAATATTTAAGAGGAAACTTTGATTTAATCTCTATGACAGATTTAGTATTAATTGTGAGGTTAAATTATTGTGATATTACATGCAAAATAAATCTACTTCAACTTAATAAATAAGCATCTTGAGAATAATATTTTTAGAGTAATAATCAACATTCAAAAAGAAATTTCCTACAGGATTATTTCATTTTATATGAAAATCAGTATTTTTAATATTAGCAATATTACACAACTTTACATTCTTTTTAATTATACTTCTTTTGTCTATCCCGTTCACCAGCCTTCTTCGACAATATTATCCCTTATTGCTTAACTCAACTGCTACTCTTTAAGCTCTCAAGCTACTGTTGGACGAGGAAATCCATAGAAGAGTCATTTTTTCATAACGTTTGGCACCAGTTCTTTTTACACCGAAGTTCATCTCTCGTTCAAAGTCAAATAATTTTTTCGGTTCACGCATTTTAACGTTATCTTCTGTAATAACAATTTTTCACTCCGGCAAGTTGCTCTTTCTCCAAGGGCCTAGGCAAATGACCTTCAAACCAGAATCAGTGCTATACTTGTAGAAACTTAGCTTGATACTGAATTAGAGCACTCGGTAGTGTAGATGTAAGGGAAAGAATTCGTATCGATTCTTTTGGGGAGAGCTGTGCTCCTATTTGTTTTTATAGAAGGCTGGAACGATTGAACTTTTTTTTTTGGATTTTTTGGACTTTTGGGATTTTGATTGAGTAGCAGTGGATGAGAACTGCTTTTTTCCGATTCGTTGACTAGATGTGGCGATGAGTGTCTCTATTTGTTTTTCCGAAAGGGTGCTACTGTGAAGGCAGAAAAGCTGGCGGAGAAAAGTTAAAATGGTGAAAGTATAGTCAAGTTGTGAAGTTGGACTATTCGTGATTTTCTCTTCACTAACCTTGGGGACTTTAATTTAGATTGATTGCTGGAAAAAACAATTCCTTCCCAACCAAAATGAAACATGATTATGCTAATTAGAGGCAGGTGGAAATAAAGTGAAGTGAGTTAGGTATGACGGTATATAGGCTTAGGGAAATTCAGAGGATAGAGGACGAGTGTGATTAGCGCTGAATGTATTCCTAAAAAAAGAGATAGAAGCTGAATTGTTGCTGGTAGTAACTGTCGCTGAGGATTTAGTAAATGAAAGTAACTTCGAATAGAAATGTTTTGGTAAGAGTGTATTATTGTAATAATATTCGGATAGGTAGATTAATCCAAGGGGCCTCAAAGAGAGCGAATATTCCTTAGACATGTTATAGAAATTGATAAATAAATAGTTGTGTTAGACTTGACTGGTGTGTCCTTGCCTAGGTTATTGAGTTTTAGAGTTAGTTGTATTTCACTGTATTATGGCACAAGAGTCATATAGAAGTAATGCTTCGCCACAAAGTTAATGCGATATTACTATAAAAGAAATTTTTAGTGCTTTCATTAAAGAAAAATAATCAAACATTTTAAGATAATATTAAGGCAATTCAAAATAATCAAGTAGAATTTTTCTTGGTCTTTAAGTTTTAATAGTTGGAAGTTCTTTATATCAAGCTAAATAATTGTCGGAGAGTTTGTTTTAATATATGGTGCGTTTACAATTTTTGGTCACTCTTTCTCTCTTTCTTTCTCTCTCTCTCTCTCTGTACACACACGCACGCACGCGCGCGCGCACGCACACACACAGAGATATATATATAATATTCATATATATATATGTGTGTGTGCGTGCGTGCGCGTAATTCAGATATTTATCTAAAAGTTAAAACGAACAATTTTAACTATTTCCCAAGAAAAGGACAGTTGCCACGCTTTCAAAAACTATTCGTATTAATGATCCTTTGTTTATTCTAACCACATTGCTTTTGCATAGTTAAAAGTAATTATATTGTTATTTTTTATCCTAGTTAATTTAATTGCGTCCTAATAAAACATCTCCAGAAAAAAGAACAGTTCTTATTAAACTACTGTACCTTAAAAAATTCTTTCAGAATTCAAGGTGTAGTAATTTTTCAAATAAACAACTAATAGTTTTTAGAGATTGCTTTATTTAACGTATTAATTTCTATATTTTGAGGCTTTTTCATTCATGAATTTTTTTTTATTTACTATATTTTGAGATGAAGTGGTATTTGACTTCCTATGATATGAAGAATTACAAGTTTATTTAATCACGGTCTTCAATATGGAACCATATTATTTCAAATAAATTGCATTTTTTCTTCTTTTCTCTCGTTTTTAAATATTAATTATTTTCGTAATTGATTACAACCATATCATATCTTATTTACAATGCAATGACATTTTAAATGTGGAAAAATACTTTATACCTATAATAAAAAATAAAGATGATTGTTTTTTCCGGCATTAATTAAGTACATTCATTTATGGAAGTAATTATTTCTCTATCAATAAAAAATAACTATCATAGTTACTACCTAAATTAAGGTCACCCCATAGTAAATAATCATCGATTTCCACATATATTTCAATTACGAGTAAAATCATTTTTCCGTTTTGAGATGTAGTAAACCATTAGAGAAATATTTTCAAAATAAGAGATCGCAAATAGATTCAATGTTCCGTAAATTAGGAAAGCATTTGAGGGAAATTAGCATTCTACCTTTTACAATTCATTAACATTTTTTCTAACTTTTCCTGAAATAAAATGAAACTACTCATATAAGAAAACTTTTATCTTACTTTTGATACAATTTCTTTACTAACGTTTATTACGGTAATGGAAAAAAGATTTCGTCTTCACAAAAACTACTTTAAGAGTTATAAACTTCAAGCTAATTCCCAATGAGAAAATTAAAAAGAAATAAAAAGTATATATCCTTGTATGTCGTGACTTTCCAAGGAAAGGAAAGGAAACTTCAAACTCTCATAGGACATCATTTGCTTTTTAAGAAGACAATGTCTAAGAAGGTTAATTCTTTTTGCATGTGCCTACAATATTGCTGCGATCCATCCCAATCCCCTCCTTATTTTGTATCAAGCAAAAAGAAAAAAAATCTCTCGTCAGGTAGTTCGATTTTTTCAAATAAAACTTCAATTGTTGTTCATGTGAGTTTAAGAGACGGTACTCTGTTTTTAAACATATAATATAAATATTATAAAAGAAGAAATATGGTGTCAGAACAATAGTTTGCTGTATTTATTCAACCTTCTAAAATATTCATTTTTTTAATTAGTAATTTAGACTCGTTAGATTAATAGATTTGTTTTTAAAAAATATTAAATAAACATCTTACGTATGCAATTGCGTTTCATAAAAAAAATATTCAATCTTAATTAAAAATGTTGGTGATTCTTAATACAATTGTGGTTGTTAAAAAATCATTTCTTTTTCTAAATTATAATTT
>BMAW01048721.1:42598-123193 GCA_019974015.1 Nephila pilipes
CCAAAACACATACTTTGTGCATTAAATAATATATTTATATTTTTAAACTCACATAAATAAAACGTTTTGAAAAATAATATGAAATTAAAAGGATTTTAATCTTTGAAAAATGTAAGCTAAGCTTCAATTTTTTATCACCTTACACTCTGAAGTACCTTGAGATTATAAGTGATATTTCACAGATTTCTCTACTTCTGTAGAGAAATCTTTCCCTCTTTTCAATCACATTTGTCATTTTTTTGGATTTTATGTAATTTAGAGACCAATATCTTTTATTGCATCCATAACTATTAAGGAAACATTTTACGAAGAATATTATTGAAAAACATAAAGAAACAAAGACATATTTGAGAATACCTATGAATACAGGCGTAAATAAATATGTCATTTCTTTATGTGTAATAAGAATTGACAACATATTTTTATATTGTGTATTTCTCCTTCTCTTCTGATATTTTAAAAGCTCTTTCAATTGAAAAAAAATAAGTTATTTCTAGAAAATATATTCGCCATAACCATAAACTGTCTAGATTTGTGAGCACACATCCTCTTTCTCTTTCTCTCTCTCTCCACACACACACACACACACAACACCAATCACACTCACACACACACACACACACACTACACACACACAATATATATGATATATATTACTACTATACTATAACACATACTATATATATGATAAATGTGTGTGAGCTTTATGGGTATAATTGCAACATATCCATTATTCGGAAACAATCGTACTAGTAGTGGGATAGGTAGCATGTATAACCAATCTCTACATAAAAGTTTGATTTGCATTGAAGAAGTGTGAAACAAAAGAAATAGTGTATCTATTACCTACACAAAATTGTTTGTTTACTTTTTATGTCTTACAATAACACGAAGAGTTGAATTGCCTTATTTCATCATTTACTTCAAAAACTGAAATTTGTGTTTTTGTCGCCATATTTCGCAAACGATAAACTTCGAACGAATTGGACAGCTTCATATCTCTTGATGATCTCATAATTACTTCACAGCTGTCTCGGAGGTGAAATATTTCTTGAAATTCGTTTTTGGCAACTGACGTCGTTCCTTATCGTTTTAATCGGTCTTGTTCGTTGACAATGACAACGAGTTTATCGCATATATCAATATTTTGATAGTCATTGCACTAGAACATTTCGTAATCTCAGTGAACGAAGTAATGAGCAATAAAGGATTTGTTTAAAAAAATCTTAATTACAAATTATTATATAAATTACATTAAAACACAAAAACAAATTATTTCTTCAAAATAAAACAACATATTCAACCAAGGGATTAAAAAAATGGAAAAATTTCATATTTATTTATTGTACTTTTGGCTTGTTTAGAAAAGTAATTAAAATATTTTATTAATGGTAAAAAATTATACATGAAATAAAAAAAAAAATAAAATCTAAACCTTTCTAGAAATTATGAGGAATAACTGATGAGAATGCAAAGTTTTTTTTTTTTCATTAATTTATCTATTCATTTTTTAAAAAATAAATATAGGAAAGAAGAACGTTTAATGCAACTAGTCATTTGTTCTATTCTTGTGATTAATATGGAGTAAGTAATAAGATTTAAGTTATATTTAAGATTCTATTCTATTTAATTATAATTCTAACTTCATATTGTGGTAAACATGAAGTGAAGGAATTATCATTGTCATTGGTGGTATATCATGAACTATATCATATTGAAAGATTTGAAAACTTCAAAGGATCAGTAAAAAATTGAGTTTCCTTAAGATCAAGCAAACCATTTCCTTTTTAATATGGAACATTTAAGAAAACTCTTTAAATTGGCGGTATTAAATGTGTCATCATGCATATTTACATTCGGTTTAGATAAGCTTACTGAGAAGCAACCATGACTTACTTATTCAACTTAAATTAGTTATAAGTTAATTGATTAATTTTATTTAAAGTTGCTTTAATTGCATTATCTAAACTAAATGTTAATATTTTAATTTGATATGTGCGAGACGAAAACTGTTACCGTACCATGGTTTGTTTTATTTTTTTTTCTACCTAACATGTACATAATAAGTATTGATTAGTTGCGTGGAGGGGGAAATATTAATAATGATTATATTTTTACCAGGAATCCTAAGAAATGCATGGAATCTATTTAAATTAGTATAATACGTATACGTATTTTAAAAAAATTCGTTTCAAAGGAATTCAGATTGATTTTATTGTCTTAAAATATTTTTTTTCCTAATTAAAAAAAAAATCGAGTACTACATACGCATACTCGTTCTACAAAAGCCATGCTTATCCAATGTAATAAAAGTTTAAGATCAGATTTACTCTTACGAAAATACTTTTAGGAAAAATGCTTACATTTTGTTCATACGATCACTTAAAAAGCATACATTATCTATTTTTATTAAAATAGATTTAAAGTTTGATTTTTCTACCATATCAATAATATTTATTTATCGATAAATTGCTAACTGTTTTTTTAAAAGATAAGTAATTCAAAATGATATCTATAAACAAAGAAATTTTATATTATATATACATACTCAATGCGTACTTTTTTTTTTATCTGGATCATCATGTTTTATAAAAATTTTCATTTCAATTAAAAAAGTCGAAAATGTCATTGACGCCCTAATCATTTCTATCACGTGTCTGATATTCTCCCATATGAAAAATAAAAAAACATTCCCATACGGAAAAAAAAAAAAAAAAATCGAAAATTTAAATACTTAAATATGCTCTATTTATTTATCTATTTATTGCCTTATTTGAAGTCTATCGGTAAAACAGAGAATACAAACTTTATCAAAACGAATTCCTTTGAAAAAAAAAAAGACATTGAACTTGTGTAAGGTATAAAGAAGGAAGTCTTATACTTTGGCGATTATCTTCACTGAAATGTGCTATGATCTGAAAGTATTTTGTCGTTTTATCACGTTATCCCATTAGAGTAGCCCGTACACCGTAATAAAATGACTTCTTTGGCACAGAGTTCCGAAAGGTTCCATTAACTCCCAAAGTCAAAACAATTCGAAGTACTTTCTACACTTAAGTCCGACTGAAACGTCACCAATTGAGCTGGAATGTTTGAAGCTTTCCAGATAAGTGGAAATTAATACACCTAGAGAAATACCAAAACATTTGATCCTTATAACAGTTATTTTACAGTGAGTTAAGAAATTATAAGAGCATTTACGAATTTGTGTATTTCTAAAGAAAATGACATAATATGCAAATTGTAAGCTTGTGTGTTGAAACTGCATTGGAAAAGGCTCTCTATGCCAATTGGAAACTTAAAAATTAATCTATATTTTATTAAGATCTACTCATTTCCATAAAAATTCATAAGGTGCCAGTTAAGAAAGAAATTATAAACTACCTGAGACTATCTCACCACGTCATATCAGAATCATTATAAAACTCATGCGTTATTATTTTAAAATTGCATTATGTGAAAAGCAAAAAGTTCAGGTTTTGATTGTGTTATACAAGATTTATTTTAAAAGGCAGAAGGTCGAAGCAGAGGCGGATTAAGCGGCTGGTGGACCTGGCGGCCTCCAGGGGCCCCATGCTGATGGACTTCAGTTATAAGTTCAAGGTGCAACAAAAAATCTTGTACTGATATTGCAAACCCAATGATTACCCACGATTTGAATCGTATAACAATTAGTATTGCCCTCATATATTATATATAATTGCGGTTAAAATCCGGTTTTTTCTTCTTTTTTTGTGAAAAATGTTTTCCAGAACTTTGGTCTTTAATATATCTTTTCGGTTCCATTTTTTTAAAAAATTTGATCCCAGATGTTAATGACTATAAACAACTACCAGTATTTAGTTCTTTCGAAAGAATTTGGCATTTGAAGGTTCGTGATTTATTGTTATCTGGATTTTTGCGTTTATATTTTGAGAATGTGGGGAAAGATATCGAAGCAGTGTCGGATTAAACGACATGGAGGCCCCAAGGCAATCGAGTTCTCTGGGCCCTGTAGCCTGTTTTTAGAGCACTAACAGAAAGCAGAACACGCTTTTGTGGGCCCCTAAAAACCACAGATCCATAGGCAATTGCCTACTCAGCCTAATGAATAATCCGGCATTGGATCGAAGTATTTTGTAAATTTAGTATCAGTTTTATTTCAGTCAGCACGACAGAAATAGCGAAATATTTAAGTGAAATTGAGATTTCTCTAAATTGATGAATGGATCAAATAGTGAAATAGATGAAAGTAATTTTTCAAAAAACTGTTGAGGATCTTTGGCTATTGAAATAATTGATAATTGCATACTTTCATAAGATCTGAATTTTTCTGGCATTTCTTACCACTGGTCAACTTAAATTTGATTAACTTGTAAAGTTAAAATTTCAGGTAATGTCCGTCTTATTCTTTTTTTTTTATTGTTTTGATTTCATAGGATCATTTTTACTCTATTTGCTTTCATATGATTGATTTTCAAGAAAAATTCTTGTGTTTCTAGTTTGATAATGTTTTCCTTTTAGTATTTCTACATTTTAAATTTTTGTAATATAGAGAAAGGGAACTATGGACAGGGCCAGAAATGTGGGTTGTGTGGCGGATGCTATGCATCGGGGGCCCAGCATGATCAAAAACTAAAATGTACTCTTGAAAATTTGACAATATTCCTATCGTACGAAAAGTGAATTTTGTCTTAAACATTATTATTGTAAATCTCTGAAATTCAACAATCTGCAAACTAATTCTTGAAATCATGCAGACTTTAACGGTTCGTACTACCACAGATGAAGCATATAATAAGAATAGATTTCAAATTCTGAGAAACATTCCTAAGCAACATTCCTTCTTATCAGGGGCTTAGCTACCACAGTATCAATGATACGGGGCCCCCTAGCTACAGGGGGCCCTGACGTGTGTAAGCAAAAAGTCGTAAAATGTTTTCAATGATCGTATTAAGAGTTCCTTTTTACGTTTATAAAATAGTATGTCACTGGCTTAAAACGATATAAGTTTTCCGTGTGAATTCTGAATTTCCGGACCCGCAATAAGAAAAGTTTAAAAGTTGGTAAAATTACTCAAAATAATGAGAAGACAAGGAATGGTGTGAGCTCGGAATATAGGAAAAACTTCTCATTCAAATAGGATCGACAGAAAGATCGTTTGAAGTGAAATACAGATAACACTTAGGATGGGGAAAATCCATTCAGAATGTTATTTGCTTGTAAATGACAATAACCCCTTCGTCTGTTGATTGATTGACTGTAATAAACGTCTAAGAAGCTAAACTAAGAAGCTACACGAAGGCTTGGCCCTTAGTCGGAATTTTTTTCAGAGATGGTCCTGTGAAAGAGAATATTATATTTTATTTATCCCGGTTCTCTTTTATTTCTGTAACAACCAAAAGACCGAATGTGCATTCATGGTCAGCAAGGGCTCGATAACTGCTTCCTGTTCCGAGAAAAGATAGGACCATATACGCCAGAAGTCTTCGGTCACCCTCCAAGTCTATAGTTAATTATTTTTAACGAGTATTCATGAGTTCTCAACGTTGGTCCCATGGTGGAAAGGGGATGGAGCGCGTTAAAGAAGAATTTCGGCACATTGGACAAAAGTGATGAAAAGCACGATCAAGATTTACGACATGCTTAAGGACGAATGAAAAGAATGGTGCAGAATGACCCTGAGAAAAATACCCCTTTTCGAAGAAAACTGAGGAAATTTTGCGTCAATTTGACTTCCGAACTAATTTCTTTTAGCTTCCTGCTCTTATACAGACAAATCGGAGAACCGTGTTTAAGCAACAACAACAAAAAAAAGGTAACTATATTTCCATTTTCAAATTCTCTTTTAGATTTTTAATGTTTAATGCCCAGGTATTTTAATCATTGCGTAAGATAAAGTGAAAAAAATATTTTGTTGCATTTGTGTTATTACTATTTTATTTATGTATTTATTTTTCGTTTTACATACATAAATATAAATAACTGTCATCAATTTCTTAGAATATTTTCATGATGATTAACATATTTAAGTTAGTTTTCGTAGCTTGAATCTTAAAACATTTTCGATTGGCATTGTTATTCAAATGAAAAAATATTATTTGCCTCTCATATAAAAATAATTTTTTGGGCAATTATGAAAAGCTCATTTTTGGTCAACTCATTTTATGCCATATGCGATAGGACAAGTGCAGAACTATCCCGAAGAGCTGAAATATATGAAACTATTATAGAATACTTTTTTGTATTTTTTTGACGAGAGGTTACTTGAAATTAAGAAGAAAGCTGTACAAAAATTAAAGGATATTTACAAAGATGATATTGAATCGTTTAATTTTGACGATGAATTGGATCAGTTTTTGCTATTTTTAAAAGAAAACAAAGATATTAGGAACACTCCAATAAAAATTTATCCAGTTACAAAAAAAATGGTCTCGACTTTACCTAATGTAGAGATACTTTTAAAAATATTTTTAACTATTTCGATATCAAATGCATCAGGTGAGAGATCTTTTTCGGTTTTAAAGTGCGTTAAAAATTATTTAAGAAGTAGTATGGGAGGAAACAAACTGAACAGCATGGCCATATTATATATAGAACAAGATGTTTTGGACCAAATAGATACTGCAAAAATAATCGATGAATTTGCCCAAGAAAAATCAAGACGTAAAGTTATATAGCAAAATTTTAAGCTTTTAAGTAAGATTTTTTTAAATTCTTTAAAATAAAGTTAAAAAAAATTTGAGCCGTTAATTTTTTTTATTAGCTATACATTTTATTTTGAGAATTTAAGGTCAGCGAATTTTTTCACAATTTAAGTTTTTCGACTCTTCAGTCCACAGTGCCCCAAACCTTTTACCGCCAGGGGCCTCCAACTAGCTTAATCCGCCTCTGGGTCGAAGTGAGATAAATTTTATTTCGTACGGATTCAGGTAAATCTGAATGGAATCTGATAGGGTAATATTCTAAAAAATGTCATGACTACGCCCTGTTTAGAAAAGATGATTCAAATAAAATAAAACGACCTGGTAGAAAAAATAATTGGAACAGTAAGGAACTATAGACAAGTTTTTTGACTATCAAATAAAAAATGTCTTTCAATTCGTAAAATTTTGGAATATTGCAGCAAAGAAATTTCACTTGTAACAATTTGGAAGAGTTTTAAATCAAATGAGAGTGAGAGGCATAAATAGAGGGAGTGAGAGGTAATATAAAATTTTCAAAAAATCAAGAAATATAGATTTTATTGAAACATTATCGAGAAGAGTAAGACAGAAAAGGGCAAAATTGTAGTTTTACGGAGCAATGGTTAGAAATACATTATATTTTCCTATGAAAAGAATTTTAATTATGATGTTCTGGCGGCTAGAAACAATATTATCATAATTGAAGAAGGAACTCGAAAGATTGTCGCAGTTGATAAATTGGAAGATTATGAATAAAATGGTTTGAGAAGGTTTTAGTCACGATGGATTTTGCTATTTACAGCTAATTTCTGAACGTAAGGACTTTGGACAATATTGAGAGTATGAAACCATGTTATATGATCATCATATACGATTTCGGTCTTCATTTGATAGCGTTATTGGATATTTCAGCAGCACAATGTCTCTTGCGGTACATGTAAATCCATCCAATAACGATTTAAAGAAGAAAAAATACATAATGTTTTGTCATAGCCAAATCAAAGTTCAGACTTGAACCCTGTAGAAAACCTTTAGGTTATATTATGTCGCAAGATTTTGGTTAATAAGAAACAGTTTTTATCAGCTTATGAATTAGAAGTAACCATAGTAAGATTACGACACAATATTTCAGAAAGTGAACCTAACCCCTGGTCATTTCAATGATTAACAGAGTGTTTAAGATTATCTGAGGAGAATGGAAGATCAATATCATTATCATTTTCAAAGATTTGTTTTTGTTCTTAGAAAAGAGGTTTTATAATTTGTCAAACATATTTTTTTATTCTAATATTTTATTAACTTAATCATTTACCGTATAATCTTGACTATAATACGCCCTTTTATTCCTCATTTTGGTCCATAAAAATGAGGGTGCCTATTTCTAAAAATTGAAAAAAAAAAAAAAAAGGTTTTTGAACATCGAACAACAAATTGCTGCAACTGTAAGAGATTGCTGTAATACACGTGCTGGACAGGTGTTCTTTTACAAAATAAGTGTTCTTCTACGAAAACGGAAACTTACAGTACATGTCGCACATGAATACATGTCACATATTACGACGACACCAATAATTATGACTTGAACGCAATGACAACAGATTAGATGTGTTCTAGTGTAAGTGATTAAGACCAATAATTAATTTGATAGTATTGCTTGTTTGTGTTACAATTTGAGTTTTTTTTTCTATCGAATTGGTCGAAATTTCGTTTCTTCACATTAAGGATTTGAATTATGTCAATAAATACTTGTGTAATTTTTAAATAAAATGTTGAAAAGTTATGGGTTCGTATTACTTTTGAATTTTAATTTTTTTCGAAAATTTTGTGCCAAATCAAGCATTCGTATTATGGTCAAGATTTTATGGTGTATTACATAATTAAAAGTTTGGACATCTAATTAAAATAAACATGCTATAATATCATAATGCTCTTATTTAAATTACATTTGGATCACAACCACATAATTTTCAAAAAATATCACAATAAATTGTATTTCTATCATATTTTCCAAAATTAAAATGTTCTTTGAATTTTGTAACAGACTGCAGTAGAAAATTAAAAAAAAAATATGAAGTTGATAAGATTTATTTTTTTAAATAAAAGAGAGATAGAGAGTGAAATATACGTGAGACCCTCTATGAAAAAAGAGAATAAAATTTACATCCTAGAATTTTAAAAGAATTATCCAATATGAAATACAGTAGAATATATTTCGAAGTTTTTCGATACCTATTATAAGAAATAACATTATAATCATTTATATATGGATGCATTTTACTTGCCGGTAAGCAAAAATATCACATCTGTAATGAAATCATAATTACACACAGAAAAGATGACTGTGCAGTTGATTTAAGCTATAGATAGATGAATATTTGAAAATTAAGAAAAATATATAGGTACCATACAAGATAAATCCTTTATTAATATGTTGCGCATATACGAAAGTCAAAAGATAATCTAAAATTAAATATATAAATATCACTTTTACAGATACGCTTATAAACTTAACTGAATTACGAAATGTTTTGTGTAAGGACGCTTATGCAAAAATAAATAAATAAATAAATAAAAAAAGAAAGAGAGAGAAAAAAAATAGTAAGCTTTTGTCCCCAGAAAAAGCTTTTTTTAATTCTATAGATAAATTGAGTTACAGAACATACATTTTGAGTCTAGAATTATATTGCATCAAACATTTTACATTGCGAATAAAACGATGCAAAGAAAAAGATAGACTGATTGAAAGAAATTTTTTTATTTTGTTTCAATTAATATTGCTCTAGCATTATAATAGAGCTATTGATGATTGACATTGAAATATATTCCATCGTCTCTTGTAGAATAAGAGAGAAAGAGATAGCATCCGAGAAAGTATTGCGCTATCTTAAGTTATGCTTATCTCCAAATGTCAGTTTTGAAGTCTCATTTAAATGGAGCGTTCCACAGTTTCCATTATGCTGACATTCCATCAGTTGGCCCAAGTAAACTGTTGTAGGAAGGAAGAACTGATCCTTAAGCATTGGTATTTAAGGCTCTCAAATGATAAATCTACTTAATTTTGGAAAATAAGTATAAAATTTAATAATACAAAAATGTTTGATTTAAATTATTCTCAGAAATTTGTTAACAAAATTCTTTTTGCCTAATGAATATATATGGCGAAGGGTTTCTTCAAAAATGAAAAGTTATTTACAAAATTCTGAATATAATGTTTACTTTAAAGATATTAATCCTTTGATTAAAGAATTACTAGAAAATATTCGTTATTTTTGTATGTGGATTAAATGGCTGGTAATTATGCTATTAATTTAAGTACTAATGTAATAAGAGATTTAATAAACATTTTCAGGAAAGTAATGTATTTTATAAAACAAAACTTTTTTCTAACGAAAAATCTGTAATGATTTTGTTTCCTCTCTATAAATTTTAGGAATTTTTATATTACATGTTAAGTTTGCTGAGCGTTTTCAACTTCTAAATCTCGTAAGAAAGGTATTAAGTTTTATACAATTAAATTCGGTTTTTAAATATATGAATATTCATAACTCTGAAAAATGTTACGATACATATCTCAGAAGATAACTTTAAAATTCTCAATATTGTTGTTATAACTAAAAATAGTCATTACACGAAATGAAGAAACAAAAAAAAAAAAAACCCCACTATATATATATATATATATATACAGAGAGAGAGCAAAAATATATTTTACACATAATTAATTTTGTGTAGCCGGGGCTGATGCAAGCGTTAAATCTGTCGAGGCTCAAAGTCCTCCCGTGAGCATGATGTGGAAGCTAGGAGAGGGAAGTGCTAGTTTATATATAGGTATCGTCCTCATCACTCGATTGAGGTTCAAAATCATGAGATTCGTTGTCAATAACCATTATGTTGCTTCTTTGTTAGAAGTTTATAAAACTACCCTACCAACTTGTCATCTTCAATTCCATAGATTTTGGTTACTCTTTGCACTTTAACACAAATGTTTCATAGAAATAATTTAAATGTTTAATTGATCGAATCCACATTTCTCAAGTTTTCGATGATTGCTACCATGTTTACATTCCTAATTTTCCCCACCCTTCTTCTCTAATATAATAAAAATTATACAATAATAATGTATTTTGAGTATTTAGATGCCAAAACAACTTTACGACCTTAATTACAAACCTTAGTAATTATCAAGAAACAATATATTTATTGACATTTAGCAATACTAATCTGCTGCATTAACAAAACAGAAACGTTGCTTCTCTATTACTCTTTGTCTTACAACCACAATATCAGGCATATTCGTGGCTTTGCGAGAAGTTCTGATTCGTCTGGAAAATTTTGGAATGTCTATGCATCCCTGAAGCTCACATGTGTATATATAAGAGCTGCATTTTGTTGAATTCCAACCAATCTTATTCTAATCGATTTTTGTGTTGCAATCGAATCCATCGTAAACATGAATGTTGTAATATGTGTGTTAATTTTAAATCAATGTATTACATATTTACGTTAGTAAATTTATAAAGAATCCTGATTGAATTTTAAGTGGACTTAAGCAAGCATTAGACAATAGTAAAGCACCAACAATTTCGCAGAAGAGCAGAAATTTTTATGGAGGAAATATTCTATAAAAATTAATAAAAATAATAATAATAAAAAAAAATCAAGATGACCTGAATTTTGCGTTTAACAGCTCTGAAGTAAATGAAGAAGAGACCCGGTGTATCATTTGATCAAAATGTTTTCCAGCTCAGCATGAAACCTAACAATCTTAAATGACATTTGAGAACGTTTCAGAGTGAATATTCTTAGAAACCTCGAGAATTCTTCGAATAAAATTTAAAATCACGGGAAAAACAAATGTATTTTTATAAAAATAATTTGACCGTGATTTAGAAAGCTTTACTTGAGTCACACAAAATTCATATATAATAGCCAGATATAAAAACCCACAGCTTATCTTACCAGTTGTAACTTAGATTGTAGGAAATATGTTTGGAGATAATTTTGCTAGCAATTGTAGTAGTCCATACCTCTGTCAAATGTTTCAAGTTGAATTGGTTATGTAACTAATGATGTACAGGATCATCTTTTGAGAAGTTACTTGTCAAATTGTTTTCAATTTATCTTGAGTATAAAGCAATAAAAATGCTCTTTTCATTGTCTATGTTATATTCACGAAGAATTGTCAGCAATAGAAGAACTACTTTTCTGAAAATCAGAATAAACAAATAAATAAATAAAACAAGAACATTCGCATTATTTTCTAATTTAAATAATTTTAAGGACGAGGCAAATATAATGTGAAAAAAGTGCGTCTGAAAATGCACAAATGGTCCTCGTTAAGTGCGTGGAAGATTCTTAAGTACATGAGTACTTGCGAAAAGAATGTTTCACAGTTTATCTGGATACATAGTACGATCCATTAAGAAGCCCTGCCTTCGAAAGAAATTAGTCTTGGTCTGACTATTATGCTAATTATGGTTGAAATCCTCGTAAGTTATTTAAAATAGAGACCCCAAAGATCAGAACATTTTCTGCTCTTTGTAAAGATATGGTTGCATTACATTCCTCGTGACTGTTTCATTGTAAGACAAGATGGCTATCACGTGGGATATTCTTGCAATGTGTGTTTATTAAGATACCGAATCATCATATTTCTAGAAGAGGTATGAAGCAAAGGGATTTAAGTTTCAAGATGTTTTAATTGTGATGAAATTCAACTAAACTATTTTTTTTCTCAAAAAATTAAGAAAAAAAAAATACATAAATAGCAATAACTCATCCAAAAATGAAAATATCCGAATATCATTTGAATACGTTGTTAAATAAAAGATTTTGAATAAAACTATTACATACAAATTGGAAATGCTTTTTCAAAATCCGTCATTTTTGAGTAACAGAAAAATATATATTGGTATAGCTACAAGTATCGCTGTGGAAACTCGGAAAAACTATTTTGTGCAAGTAACTGCAATGGAGATCCATTGTTAGACAAGAAGCAGGTCAAACTCAAACAGAAGTTGCTATATGGAAAAATTTCAGGCCTTACGAGATTCATACGCATTACAACAATTTCAAGCCAATGAGTTCCTATCCATAATGCTCAACCAAAAGCGAGCAGGCGGTACGACAGCGCCGATGGCCAGTATTTGCGGTTATGTGAGTGAAGGAATCAAACCATAATCCTAACTCAACTTAAGCCTCCCTTTCTGGAGCCACCCGAAGGTTGATCTTAAAGTTTAACGTAAGATAATTTCACGAAGGTGTCTTAGATAAAGATATCAGCGTTTTATGTGTCGCTCAGCTCATATCACGGAAGAAACTGTTTGAGATGTGAACGTCAATATGTCCACTGTAAGGCTGGTAAATGGAGGATTGCTCTCTTCCCGGATGTTAAGTTTTAGCGTCAAAGCGATAGCAGGTGTTGTTTGATTAGGACAGGGAACGCGTAATAGTCCATCTAAAGTCCCTGAAATAGATTCATAAAGAGAAACTAGTGTTTGTGTTTGAATTGGTGTCTCTTTTCTTGGACACACAAATTTCTATGTCCTTCCACGGGGAATATTCAACACTAAATTAATTAATAGAATAATAATAGAAAATAAGTAGAAAACAAATTAATAGAGAACAAACTACATTCTTAAGGAAAGCATTAAAAATAAATATTTATGCAAATTAGATACAATTTTGACTTTAATAATGAAGTAATCTAAAATTTCAAACCTGAAACCAAAAAGTTCACACAATCTAATAAAGAACAAAATAATTATATAAAAGTCAAATGACAGAAGAGCAAAATTTAGAATAATATAAATTATGTAAATTATAACATACAGTTCCAAGTTTGGAATGGAACAGTGTGTGCTTATACCAATAATTACTGTTTATCCCATTACACTTCAACGAATTACTTTACAAAAAATATCATAACAAAGAAAAACGCCAGGAAGTTCCAAAAATCAGCCTCAGGAAAACAGAGATAACCTGAATAATCATCTTCAAACTCATTCACAAAATTAAACTACCAAATCAAAAAATTAAACATTTAAAATATTATGAAACCGATTAAAGTATTCGACCACGTTCGGAACCATAATTTTGAAGAAAAAAAACGTATAAATAGATAATTTTTTTTTTGATATTTAGTATCATCTGAATTAGAAAGTACATAAAAAAGCTTTTCAAAAGTTTTATTACAGTGAAAAAAATTTTAAATTGCATAAAATGAGAAAAAAATAGCACATTTTCAAAATATTCTCCTTTCGTGAAAATTTTTCTCTAACATTGTTATTCAGCATATGTATTGGTATGAAACTTGTAAAGAACCTGAAATAGGATTTTTTTTTTGATAATTCACATTATTTTCAGAGTTATTAAGAATCGAAGCATCACCACGCTTTTTTTTTTTTAAAAAAAAATTCCTCCACTCTTATGCATTAAAATGTGAATGAATCCACTTATATACGATACATTACAATCCTAGTTCAGAATCTTTTGAATAATATGAAAAACATTTCTATCAAATTCCATCAATCTATAGAAAAAAACATTTCAGTTATTACCTTTCAAAAACTGTAAACATACTGAAAGTTATATGTCTCAGAAAATGGATTTAAAGTTAAAACTTGTTCAGAAAACAAAAGAAATGTTTGATATTAAAATACTTATAACTTGATTTCTATCTATCGTACCTACAAATAGAAGGTAGCTTTAGAAAGAGAAGATTTCAAATATTTTAATGGATCAATAAAAAAAAAAGATTTTTTTCCGACATTCGAGTCTTTAATGAGTCGGATCGGATACCTTATCGAGTCGGATACCTTAAAAGTCAAATCCAAAAGAGAAATATTAATTAAGCCGAAAATTACACAAATAAAATGTTCTAAAACAAAATGTGATATAAAATGATTACCAATGACACATCATGAGAAAAATGTTGAAACGTTTTAAAGACTACAAAGACATTGAGAGAAAGAAATCAATTATCTAATTTATTATCTTATCATTACATAAAAAATACATAAAATGTATTGAAAAAACACAATATTTAACAAACTTAAAAAATAATATATATATATATATATATATATACAAATTAACAAATGAAATTATGTGTGTGATGTTACATAGTATAACTGGATACAAATTGATTTTTTTTACTAGATTCATTATGGCTGTTGGTAGAATTATTATTCAAAGCATTTAAATTTTCTTCGAAAAGCTTAGTTCAAACTTTGACAAAACTTTGTTTATCATATTAATTCATTTAATTATTGTTATGTTATTTAAATAAATAAATAAGACTTATTTAAAAAAGCAATAAATTTTGAAAAAAAATTCATTCGTGAGACTAAACTTTCAACAAATTTAAATGTTACACTTAAGAAAGCTTCATATTTTACAGTGTTCTTATAACATACCTTTTTACGCAGAATCCATTCCTTAAAATTTTTTCTTTCATAATGCGTAACTTAGTAAATAATCAAATTTAATTGTGAAAAAAAAATGCGCCGAATTCCTTTGCAAATTTTAAATTCCACCTGAAATCACATTTAAAATTTTATAGTACATTACACTGAAATAAGAATTGCGCTTAGATCTTTTAATGCATCAGCGAATAAACCAATGTATTTCTGTGTGTATTCACTGAAATTCTTTTGAGTTTATATTTGTCATATTCCTTCCTAATTACATAAATTGGTTTCCTCATTTACGCTTTAAAATCAGTGATGCTTCCTTCAAGCATCATATGTTATATACTTTAACTTTAAGCATAGAATTTGAGTAATTATTATTTGAAAAAATAATAATGATGCATTACTGTCTTGTCAAGCTTTTTGTGACCCAAATGATGATTAAAAATATTACACTTAATGAAAGTGTTATTCAAATGTAGTAATTAATTACGAGTCAATCGTTACTAATAATTTATTCGATTTCATTAAAAATATATTACGCATCCAAAATCAGTTGAAAGTTTGATGACATTTACATGATATTATGTCAACATTATCGATAATATGACATTATGTAAATAATAACCTCATTTCCTAACTTGTTAATGCAATGTATTCCTTACTTTCCTCGTTTGTTTTATACATCACGTCTGGAGCATATAAATTTTCTTTAAATCATATGTGATATAATGAATTTTGTTCATATAATAGAATCAGTTCTTTACACTTTATACGCAAAAGAAAAAATTGTAAATATTTATTAAACTTTTATCAAGATCTTACAGCCATTACACTTTCAAATTCAACTATTATTATTGTATAAAAAGAATAAATCATATAAAAATATTGAACTAAACTGCCACTGAAATATTGATAAAATATTCAATTACTACTATTATAATAAAAAGTGTAAAGTTACCAAAAGCTACAAAGAAGAAATAAGTAAGAAAAGGACTATAAAATCTAAAATGGTTATAGATGGAAAATCTATAATGGAAAGGCTGTCCCAAGGTTATAAATATAAAATGGATGTTTTCGCTAGAACTTTGGATCCAAACTACCATTTATAAGCATTTACTTTAAATAAATGATTAAAAGCAAACAAGAACAAAAACTGGCATTTAAAAAAAGTAATAAAAACCAAAGAAATAAAAAAATTAAGAAACACAAGAATAAAAATTAATTTTTTCAAATTAAAATAATCCATCAAAAATAAAAATATAATTTATACACTTCTTTAAAAATTCTTGAACATAAAAAAAAATTATGAAACTCTTACCTATTTCATTTCAAATGATCCACTAAACCTATAAATCCTATAGTACATATCTACATTATTAATTTCAAAACAAATTGCAAGATTTATGAAATAAAAATTGCGAAATCATAAAATTCTTAACTAAACTGAAGAAATTTATTTAACCAAAAAATCCTTGTTTCAATATATATATATATATAATAAAATATTTTATGCACTTTTAAATAAATTTGAATCTCAAAATAAATATTCGTAACACAATAAACTTACAGTTCATTCAATTGTTATCTAACGAATAAGAATTGAATAAGAAAATTAGAATTATCTTAAAATAAAAAAGTCATTAATAAATAAAAAAAAAATAGTTACAAGTAATAATATATATATATATATATATATATATATATATATATATATATATATATATATATATATATATATATAACACATCGATCAATAACTCCTGAGTCTAACAGAAAACAACATTTTTTTGCAATTTTTTTTATTCATCAACATAACACCTTTGTTAATCACGTTTTAGGGTGATACAATCGTTCCAAAGCTTTTCCAATTTTTCAATTTTTTTTTTTTTTTCCAATTTTTTTTTTTTTTCGCAAGAAATTTTTTTGTTGCGAGTAAATAGCGATAAACTTCACTTTCTGAATCATCGACTCGTTGCTGTTTTTGTTCCATCGAAAGCAATCGCGGCACCCATTTGAAAACCTTTTCACTTCACTTCAAAAAAACCTTTTCAGTAAATACACTTCCATGATATCTGTGTCATCTCAGCAATCTCACGGAGCTTCACTTTACGATCTTTTCATTATAATTTTTTCACTTCACTCACATTTTCCAGTGTAACGGCTTTCCACAGGTTCACCCGATCCAGTGTCATTTGTGTCGGTACGACCACGTTTAAACTCGGCAAACCACTCGACAAATCGTGCTGTTTGATGGACATGAGTCCGGTAACATTTTTCAATCCATTGTTTCGTTTGCACGGTGTTTTACCCATTAAAACAATGTTTTATCAGAACACGAAACTCGGTTTTTTCCATTTTTTAAACAAACTACAAAACGACTTTACTCCAACCTCGATAACTCAGCTGTTTCTGGTCCGATCGACTTAAATTTTGACACGTTTCAAGCAAAGGTTAGTACTCTAGAAAGACCTGGTTACTTGTTTACTACGAGCGCCATCTCTGGGTTAGTCTCGGGAGTTATTGATTGATGTGTTATATATATATATGTACACACACACATATATATATGTACATATACACACATATATATATACATATATATATGTACATATACACACATATATATATACATATATATATGTACATATACACACATATATATATACATATATATATGTACATATACACACATATATATACATATATACATACATACATATACTTCTCTCTATGACTGACTATACCTAACGTTTGTGTCATCAAAATATAAAAATCCAGCTAATAAATAAAAATGTAATGAATATAAATATTAAGTAACTACTTCTGTAAATGTAATTTAGAGTAAATGATCACAGACAGAAAGTTATTTAATTGTTTATATTGCAAACCGGTAAAGATTGTGAACATAAAAGTAGGAGCATAAAGGTATTTAATCTTATTCATTTCTTTCTTTATTCAATTTAATGTTAGTTACTAAACTAACGTAAGTGATCGATTAGAAGAAACAACATACATTGTTCAATTTGAATATTTCATACAATTTATAATATTATATAATATCATAGATTTGTTTAATCTCTTTAATATAGATTTGTTTAATCTCTTTAATATAGATTTGTTTAATCTCTTTAACAATCATAGATTTGTGTGTTAATGTCACTTCATTTGTAAAGTATTGATTAAAAGATAAATTTTCGAATTTTCAAACCATGACAATACTCTTATAAACAGAATATTTATCCTAATCATATGAAACTATTAAATAAAATAACCATAAACTACAGACTTATAAAAGCCACTTTGTTTGGAAAAGTCAGAGTAAATTGTATTTACGCTCGTAACTTCGGCAAGACATAGATTTGTATATTTTTTTGTTTGAATATCCCCCTTTCAGATGATTAAGTAGATGTAAAATATTAGTGCAACCATCAACTTTAAATTTTTTTAAATGTTTTAAAATAGTATCAATGAAGGCAAATAATTATTTGGAGTAAAAATAGCCGGAAAGAACATTAGATACTTATCCTTTCATTCAATGGAATTTCAGCACTTTTATTAGTTACATAATTTTTTTACGTATTTTTTCAATTCAGATTAATAATATTTCATGCTTTATTTACAATTAATAGGATAAAATAGAGTTATTATTAAGTACTGAATGTAATTTCTATGAAATAAAATACATTTAATATTGTTTAATTACTTAAAATTATAGTTGTATAATATAAAGAAAGCAAAATTTATTGTAATATTTATTCTTATTGAAACATATCCTTAAACGAACAATGTCGCAGCACTCCAGTGGCCAAACGAAAATCATTATTTTCCTTAAATAAAGAAATGGTAAATGTAATTTTCATTTTATTTTTGAATAACTTAAAAAAATTAGGTCCAATAAAATTGAATTCCGTAGAGTTAAGACTTTAAAGAGTTTAATATTTATTCCACTACTAAAAAAAGTTAATTGTGGTTCAGTTAATTATACATTAAATAAGGATATAAATTCTTTCAGGATATTACAAGTAAAAGAAGAGAATAAGTTAGGAAAAAAATCACAATTTTTAGTTTACGAAATAGCTAGCACAAAAATATTGCTCTATTATTTTAAATTGTAGAAACCAAAGTAAATTAAAAAGTGTTTTGAAATGAGATAAAAAAAATCTAATATTTTCAAGCATATTTATATTTTTAAAACACGACGGAATTGCATTAAATCCCGTGTTTCGAGGAAGTAGCCAAACTGTAATGAAATTATAATTAGGAACTATATTCCTTTAATGAATATCATTAATCAAGATCGCATTGAAATTATTTTTAATTTACTTTCCTCTAATATAAGAGAGTCTGCTAAGTTTTAAGCAACAACAAATATAAATTTTACAATAAAATATTAAATGATGAGTTAATGGAACAAATAAAAGATATAAATTTTCTTACGCACTTTGACACTTTGATTTGAACTGAGTTTTTTTTTATAAATTATTATAAGTCATATTACTTCCAGATGCACTTAAATGTTTGATTTGAAAAGAATTCTTGTTGCTATACTTTTTAATAAATATTTCAGCAAATATTAGATTTTCATACCCTAAAAAGAAAGTTTCAGGGGAATAATTAAGTATACGGTTGTGAGGAATGTACGGTTGTTCTTTTCATAAAGCAAACATCGTTTGCTGTGCTACTGCTTAAGTTACTTTTCACTAAACGTTTCGCTTAATATTATTGTCTGTACATTTATTTCTTTGGCTAATTATAGAAAGCCTGCGAATTTCATATCTATATTATTTGCTCTAATTTTTCAAGTTTTAAGAGTTCCAAAGTGATTTGACAAGATTATTTAGTACTCAAAAAAGAGAATTTTTCTTTCATTTTAACAATTTTGTTTTAATTATATTTATTACATTACATTTAAAAGAAAATTATAAAGAATAATCTAAATTTTATTTGAAATTTTAAATTCTACGTTGAATTTTAAAATTAAGGAATCGTACAAGGTATTTTTCTATTAAGACTAAATTTGAAACCGAATAGATCGAAGGATTTTGCGTGAAAAAGTTTCCATAATTATGGATCCTCGTAACCCAAAAAATAAATAGTAATGAAATTAATCAAACTAGCAATTTAAATGTGTTTTCTCATAAAACATTGCTTCAAGGATATTAGGTGGCCGTGGTAGCCTTATGGTTCTGGTTGTGGACCCATGGCTGGTGGTTTTCGTCGAGTCGGGAGTTCAAGCCCCTGAATGCCAGTCTCGTAGTTGGGGACGATGCCTATATATATATATCTGTCGAGGCCTAAAGTTCTCTCATTGGTGGGATGTGGAAGTTAGGAGAGAGAGTGCTAGCTCAGGTGCCGTCCTCGTCTCTTGCCCTCGTGTCGCTTCTATTCCGACATTGCTTGCATTGGATTACTTGGATATTGTTCCTACAAAAACCCATTTGCATTTACTAAAAGCCGAAATTCTTGCTAACTTTCAAAATGGGCAAGTAAGAAATTAAATAAATTAATTTTCAATGATGTAAAAGGAAACACAACTTACTTTTAATGATGTCTGCTATGCAGTTGATTCGAAACTGAAGGAAACAATACACAATATCTTATTCACACTGGAAAATATGATGAAAAAAATATTATGATGCGCGGGCCTTTTTTTTCTCAATAGGGGTCAGATCAATAAGTCAAATATATGTATCAGACAAATATATGTAGGAACAACCGATAAAGTTTTGTATAAAATTATTATAAAAAGCCCTTCATAACACACTATCCAGAATACGTCGGAAACTGGAATTGATATCATAAAATTTGGGGAATGATCATGTATGAAAAATTTAGTATAAATAGGAAGATTCAATTTTAAGACATAATCCAATGAAATAGTGTTGGAAGAATTACTTAAGGATAATGTGAAGTTCAATCACATTTCTACAGGGAAGCGTAATGAAAGACCCTGCTTATAGTTGGGACTATTTATCCCCTTCACTTCTAAATTAAAATTGAGTCTGAATAAGAGAACGCTGTGTACATGGTGGAGCATCCAAGAACCAATACATTCCGAACTTTGAAATCCAACAAAAAGTTCAATTTGGAGAGATGCTTTCACTAAATAGATGATTTATCAAAACACTGAAAGAAAAAAGCCTGGAGTAGTTCAATATGAAGATTATTACATTGCATCACGATAATGCCAAATCACATGCTGCCTTTGCAATTCGTCAAAAACTGACAGAGCTAAAAGAGGAACGTCTGTCGCATCCACCATAGTCCACAGATGCAATATGCAAACTTGATATTTTTTAGTACAAGAAAAGAAGTTGAATTTGTCGAATTATGTATGTATGTATATATATATATATATATATACACATACATAATTTGACAAATTCAACTTCTTTTCTTGTACTAAAAAATATCAAGTTTGCATATTACTGTTAGTTTCAAATGTAACTCGTCTATTTATCAAATGCATTTCTTTTCCTTCTTGGACTGTGGTA
Source organism: Nephila pilipes (assembly GCA_019974015.1). Classification (NCBI taxonomy): domain Eukaryota; kingdom Metazoa; phylum Arthropoda; class Arachnida; order Araneae; family Nephilidae; genus Nephila; species Nephila pilipes. Next base: position 64,172 of record BMAW01048721.1, read on the forward strand.
GCGGTAGCTAGTGGTTATGATCTTGGCTTTGTTTAAGTCCTGCTGTAAGTTCCAGTCTCATACTTTCAAGGTCACCGTTTTGCAAGTCTAATGCACATTAAATTTATCAAGCCCCAAGCCATTATGTTCCTTGGTGTAGAAGTTTCGAAATAGAGGTTTCAGATGAAATGACGTCCTCTTTATTTAACCGAAACTCTAAATTATGAGGTCAATCGCATATAGGCCTCATTTACACTTCAGCCATTGAGCATGAGCAGTAAGTTCGTTTCTTCACAAGTCCCTGCTTTCGGTAAAATTTGAGATTTTCTCACCAGGGTCTTTGTAGAGATTCCCTGCTTTGGTCTGATTTTCGTCTTCGAGTATCTAATTCTGGCATTGACTGTGTTATCATATGTTGTGGACTCTACGATTCTGCAATCTTTTATCTGTTGGTTTTATTCATTAATACTCTGAGTTCTTCAACTTCTTGCGCTTGTATTGCTCGAATCGCGGACCCGTTCACGCAAGTTCATGTATAGTCATGTTCATGTATTCGACTTAATTTGGGCTTGATAAGTTTGTCAAACTGTTACGAGAACATTCTGGGGGAGAACTGCCTTGCAAATGGCATTTTACAACTAGTTCAAGCAGACCTAACTTCTGAAGAATATGAATTTGTGAATGAAAAACTCCAAACATTTTAAACCTTTACACTGAATAGCGGACATAAAAGAATTAGGACTAAAGAAAGGGAAATGTTAAGTTACATCATTTCTTTTTTTTAAAGATATTCAGTGTCAATATGTGAAAAGAAAGAAGTAATTATGAAACACTTGTAATTGCTCCGTATTTCGAGGAGAAAAAAAAATCGGAATTAATTTGAAAGAATATTTTAATTGTGGACCAAAGAGTTCTCGCGAAACAATGTAGAGCTAAATGGAAATTTTTAAAAAATCAAAGGGGCTTCTTACTTACTTACTATTAACCCAAAAGAAAAATAATTAAATTAATTTCCGAAGTCTACAGGTGACAAATAGGGAACTTCATAATAATACTCAAATTATTCAGGAAGCTTATGAAACTTTGGTTAATTCCATTAATCTCACGTATCAGCAGATCTAGGATCTAGGCGATTCCTGTATCTATATCAATGACGTTTCGACAATAACCTATAACGCAAGGGGCCGTGATTGTCCGACCTCCCTCTGATGAAGATTTTAAATCAGTTAAAAACGGTTACCTCAGAAGTTATTAAATTCAATTGGTCATTCAAAATAACCTTAATCAATAAAATTAGTTGAAGTGGCTTAGATATCAATCTAATCGATAAAGAGGAAGTACAATTGCTATAACCAGAATTCCGAAAGAACCTTGAAACCTTGAAAAACCTTGAAAAATACGTCATAAGATGACACAAATCTAGGTATTCACAGTTTCTTTTGTTAGGTGTAGATTCATTACATAACCCCGATTCTCTAAAAGAAGTTTCGATTCAAAAGAATTAAACGTGAAGCCAACACACACACACACATATATATATATATATATATATAATATATATACAAACTTAAAGATTAATTTTCCAGTTAAAGCCAAACGAGGTACATATTGAGTAGTAACAATTGACCCAAAATTTTACTACTATATAAATAAATAACCTAACTCATACATTCATTTTGAACGAGTCTACATTGAACTACCTATGTCATACAGTGAATAAAATACAGGTGATTTTGACACAGCAAAAATCATTGTATAAACTATCTAATTCGGTACCGGAATGGAAGAACGGGGATTAATGGTAGGATTCCATGTATAGCCATGTGCATAAATTGTTTTGAAAATATTCATTGTTTCCGCCATAATACTGACCATAATGGGGGATGTAGGGAGAAGATTTCTCCCATATATTGAGGATAAAAAAATTCTTTTGTTTTAATTGTACCACTTTGGTTTGCAATATTCCTTACTTGCTCCGACACTGACTTCGGTATTCAACTCTTATGTTTATTTTCGTACCTCTAGCCATTTGAATCGATATTTTTCAAATGAATGCAAATCACTCCGATTCTAAGCCCCTCTATGCCTTTGTGATATTTTCAGCACCCGTGTACGACATTCTGTTTATCCGAGATCCTTTTAAAAAAAAAAAAAAAATGATAATCATTTAAACACTTCCTCTGATTCAATCAAACATTTCGCATTAAGAATTTATGCCTCTTTGTTTGCTTTAAAAAATTAATTTACTTTAAATCCAAGGTTGCCTTTAGTAATCTTGTATGTTCATTATTCTTATATCGTCTGATGACTACTATCCTGATAAAAAAAAATGAATTTTCAATATGTGCTCCTTTCCCAAAATCAAATGAAATATTTAATTTAAATTTTGGAGATTGTCTGCCGCTTCCGAGGGCTTATACCGAAAATGTATTCTTGGTCCTTAAAATTCTCAGTGGTGGGAAAGCTCTTCGGTCTTCAATTTTAGAGCTATGGAATTTGGAAACACGCCTTTTTAAATTTTCTACCATTTTAGTTTGACATTTAAGCTTAAGCAAGCAATTTCCCAAATAATTTAAATGCTACTAAACTGAAACTTCTCTTTAAATCTGGTAAAGAACAGTTATCGGTTAAATTCGTATAGACCAATTCATTTGATTCTATTCTTAAGATAAATTGCTGAGCATCTTCTGCTCAACAGATTATATTCCTGGATTCACCATACAATATTCTTCCCCTACTTCAGATTGGGTTGAAGAAGCTTTTGGCTGTGATGACGTAATTTTCTATTTACTTTGACGTATTAAATACAGAAGATTTTCAGACAAATTAAGCTGTTACTTTTACCGATATGAAGGACGTTCGACAATATTGTTACGCTGAAAATATATGTAGTAGTCGTATCCCGTAGCAATACCGTATTATAAATGTTGCGTACAAGAGTACGGGGTTGAATCTCAACTGGAGATTTCATTAATAAAAAGAATTAAGAATAAATTCATTTTAAATTTAGCATAAATGGAATTAATATAAATTAAGTTTAAATATAGAATGTAAACGCAACAACAGGAAGTGAACACTTATCTCTATTTTACTGCTTAACGAGAGGTATATATATACGCAGAAGATGATGCGATTCGCTTGTGTTCATGCATTCATGCATAATTCCTAGAGAATAAATATAGTTCACAAATGTTGCATCTGGCGATCATGGTCGAATGCAACCTGAGGATCGAAGTTCAAAAGGGTGCAGCTAGTGAAAGATTATAGATTTATGATGCAAAAACTGAATTCAGATCTTGCACCATGGCCGGAAAATGAGTATCGCTACAGTAAAAATTGTTCAGTTTCATTTAATATTTTTTAAACTCTTCTTTTTAAATATTTAAACGTTTATTTGTTATTATTTAATAAATCCACCTATTATTTTCTAGGTTATTACTTTTATTGCGTGTTTGTTGTACCATATGTACTTGAAGAGAAATCGAGGATACATCTCTTTAGTTTCTTAAGACTCCCCAAATTTTGATTTACCTCCAGTGCATAAAATTTACAGATATTCGTACAACGAACACAAAACGTAGTAATTATTCGTCAAAATAATTTTAAAATTTAAATACTTTCATTAATATTTTGCCTAACACAGATAACAACAAATTACTTAACAACTAAGTCAAAAATAGAATAATTAACATTTGAGAAATTTTTACCGATAGATTCAGTGAATGCAGCAAATTTATAGAGATATTAAAAAATACAGATAATATAATAACAACAATAATGTATTGATCCGCAGTAAAGTCAAATTAGCATTCCAAACACTGATTGTATTGAATGATCAAAAATTAGATAAATAAATAAAAAAAAAAGTAGTAATAACGAGTCTCAACCAATACAGCAAAAATGTGGCCAGTAATTAATGTTTAATTATGACATAAACCAGAATGTTAAATAATATTGAGTGCTGATAAAGATTTTAGCAAAAAGTATTTTTAACAATGACAAAATGCCATGTGAAGAAATTAAAAGACTCTTGAAATGGAATATATAGTTATGCATATAATCAGTTCAAATTGTGATATATTCATTTCATGAATAATACATTTTACTAAAATTTCAATAACAAGGAATGAGAATAAAAATTAAATAATGCTATGCAGTAAATAGATAATTAATTAATGCATTACACTAAAATTTATTATGGAGTAATTAATTTCTACAGTAATTCAACAAGTTCATAAAAATTCGTTTCTAGTTTTAGAGCAAAGTGGAGTTTGAAATAGTTAATCTTGAAGCAAAGAAATTAGCAACTTTATAAAGCTTTATAGAACATTAAGTATCTTAAATATCTATATGACAAGAAAAGAAAACTTAATTTACGGTAATCATTTTGAACATTGAATTCTTAAGATAAATGAAACATAAATTGAAAAGATTTTGAAAGCAAACAAATGAATATTGAAATTAAGTCAATCAAACATTACTGATTTTAAAATTTCATTAAGTAAATAAAACATTAATATTACATTTCAGGAGAAAATGTAAATACAATAATTAATTTTAGAAATTTAATGAGTTTTACAGTTGAGTTGAATAGAATAGCATATAGACTATTGTACTCCGTAAAAGTAAATTTGAAACAAACATTGAATGAGAATATAAATATTTTTAACTTAACAATCATATCCAGTAACCCGAATACCTTCTAATAATCGAAAACAAACAACATACAGAATTACAGACATTCTCATTAAAATTAGAATAAAAAATGAAGCATACAAAATTAATTGAGAATAATTGTAAATGAAAGACAGCTGAGCTCTATTACTGCATTCAGATTTATTAAAATAATTAATTCTAACTGACTTAAAATTACACACTTAACATAAAATTCATTTAAGGAAAGTTATAAATCAGAAGGAGAAAAAATTAATTTCAATTAATGTCATTGGAAAAAAATTATCCTAGATTTTATTGAAAAGTTGATTTTTCGAAAAACAGATGTAGACACAATATAAACAAACAATGAAAAATAAACAATGTTCATGGCAATATGAAGTCTGTACGTGACAATTTCACTGAATAAACGTAAAAAAATCAGCAACAAGTTAAAAAGTGAGCAAATAAAATTTGGACATTCGAAGATAAAATAAATGCACATTATTTCTCAAAACAAATAAATTTGAAGTATAATACAAACAATAAATAAGTTTGATGTTGATTTATATCAATAATTCAAGCAACAAAATAATGCAAATTGCACAGGAAATAAAATATTTCAAAATGGAGTAAAAGTCTCACACCATTAAACAGTAAAAGATAAACCACTCATGAATTTATATATTTATATGTATTCTTAACATATCTTTAAAAAAATTTCGAAGGAAAAAAAAGGTTTCCTTTTTTTTTGACCAGATAAAGAAAAGAACAAGGTTTACTTGTATATTAAAAATCAAATTGATTATGAATTCGCTTTAGAAATACCTCGAAATAAATGTCAAACTCAATTTTGTTAAGAGTAACATAGCAAAAATTTGCAATCTGTTTTCACCAAAACATCACAAAACTTTTTTTTAATTGAAAAACTATCTTAAATCAACTTTTAGAATTTTGTCTAGAAATTAATCAAAAAATTTAAGAAATAAACACATGACAACGGAAAAAATTCAATTCTTAAACACTAACACAAACACAGTTAATAAAGGAAACGAAATTCATGGCGATTTCATACAAAATACCATAATTATATAAAATAAAAAATGATTAACAGTTCCTTTTTTGAACTGGATGTAGAAAAAAAAAAAGAAGAAATGAAAACTAAATTTTCGTTCACTAATAGGCATATGAAAAATGCTCATCAGATCGTAGGAAAGAATGGAAAATTCTTATCATTGGTTTAACGGCGCCAATGATGTGTGCAAAAGAGAAAAAAAAATGTGATCGAATTTTTCTGGTCACTTCCTCAGTGATATGGAATTGCATCTCTCTTTTCTGATTAATGTCTTCAAAGTTATGAACTATGAATTAACCATAATAAGAAGTTTCACAAAGTCCCAGTGATAGTGCAATAAGAAGTTTCGCAAAGTCCAAGTGTATTGTAGGGAGAATGGAAGCTCCGATCCAAAGATAGCACAATAAATTAGTTGACAAACCGATAAACGACAGTACCATTTGGGCCAATTTTGATCTTATTAATTTAGTAAATTATACAGTAAAAGATCAATATCTAAGAAGTTACATATCTGAAAGAGTGAGGATGAACATGGTGTCCCACTATTATCCTGCAATTCGATTTATTTACGCATGTGTTTCGTAAATTGTAAGTGGTTTTCTGATGGGAGTGCAAAAGTGTGTTGTCAATCTTGGCAAAGTCTGCTGAAAAATAAATCGCTGGGAGGGGTGAAGGGTCATCAGAAATGGAAATAAAGCTCCCTTTCCTCCCGTATGAACTGGCAACATTTTTGAGGATTATTTGAACAATGATAATGTAATTAACTTGATGCAAAAATATTTGATTGAGAAGAATTGATTTTTCTTAGAAACATGTGTGTATTGCAAACACGTACTAAATACGTAATATAATTACATTAAGGAAAAGTTATATGTCCTAAGATTTACAATGACAAATAGTTTTTTAAAAAATTATAGCTAATTCGAACAAGGAATGCGTTACCTCTTAAAGAGTGATTATCTAATTCTTTAAATACATTCTTAATTCAAATATCATTTAAGAAATAAAAACAGTGATAAGGTACACAATATTATAATAATTAAATAAATGAGAGGAGCATAAATTTTATAAGAAAAGGAAATTATTGGTATTGAGATTTAATCAAGTAGTTTGATTGGTATTTAAAACAAAATATCTAACATGTTACAATTGTTTCAATCTATAATTTATATTCATTTTAAATGTTCTGTAAAGTTTTTACAAGATTCACATGAGCAATAATCATTTTCTATTGTAATTCTATCGATTCTTTCAGATATCATAATTTATTTCGGTAAGAGATTCTAACCATTCAATCATCCAATTTCCTTCGGCGATTTATCAAAAAAAAAAAAAAAAAAAAAAAAAAAAAAAAGAAGTTCGGACAGAACATGTTCGAACATTGAAAGCCATTGTGTGAACACCCATTGTATGAAATGTTCTCTGCTTCTTCTCAAGAGAGAGGAGAATGGCGAAACAAACTAAGATTAATTTTGAACGTTTCGGATATGAAGATAAATGTAAAATGTACCCCACGGAGGGTTTTGTCTTCTAGGGAAGTAGAATGATGTACAATGAATAGGAGATGAAGTAATTAAATTAGCAAAAACATATTTTATACGGATTAAAAATAAATGTTTTCTTCTTGAATGAATCAAAAGTTCAATCGTTAATTAAGTTTGTAACGACTGCATCATGAGTGGGTTTTTGCAGGATGTTAAGATACATTGTGACTATTCACATATTATTATGGGAAAAATGTTACACTATGAAAAGTTGAAAATATATAATAAATGAGAAATGCTAATCCTTTCGTTAAGAAACCTTTTACTGACTAAATTAAAAAGAATTTGAAACATTCTATGACTACTTTATCAACTATTTTTCTTTGCAATAATTATCATTTAGTTACGCTAATTACTAATAAAATAATAAATTATCCATTTGTTTGATACAATATAAATGAATAAAACATCATGTATATCAAAATTTTAAGGAAAAATTATGAGTAAAACCCATAATTATATTTTATAAATTCTGAAAGGTAAAGTTCTATGAATTAAATATAAATTCAAAACTTATTGAAAAAAATAAAGAGTAAGTTTTAAAAAAAGAAGCTATGGTAATGAATTCTTACAAAAGAAAGGAGGGGATGTGAAGTTTTTATAAGAATATACATTTTAATTTCGCATTAAAATTTTACTTATCTTTCCATTTTATGTAATTTATTGCTCTGGATTATATTTTTTATTTTATTTTTACCGCATAAATTGAATTTTTATTATACTTTACATAAGAGATTCAATCAAAAGCTGTCCTTGACAAATTTGTCAAAGAATATAATAGTTCGCTCATATTCCAAGAGATGTAATTTAAAAATATTAAACAATTTACTTTGATATAAGCTGCTTTATGCAATCTTAAATTGCTAACAAGAATGAAACATTTTGATATAAGAAGAATTCTGAATTATTGGAAAAAGTTGAATTTCAGCAACATAATATCAATTACAGGAAATAAATAAATTATAAAAAAATGTACCATTTTGTATTGATAGTCTGTATTATTCCAGTGAAACTGAACGCATTATATAATTTTCTATCTCTTGCCAGTCGGTGTTTAAACATCGTTTTGTAGATACCATAAATATATGATGAGACATAGGATGAGGCATTAATTAAATAGACTTCATTTATTTACTAACCCTTAGTTAAATAAGGAAAAAAAACCATTTAGATGGCCCAAGCAATAAGATAGCATTAAGAAAAGGAAAAGTGCTAAACCAAAACAGTCTGCCGTTTTATATCATTTTCAAATATGTGTCTCGCAATCATCATGTTTTGCGTTGATCGCTCCAACTTTCTTCTGCTGGCGGTGGTTTTACTCTCTTCACTTCTGTTCACTGTGTGGCATCCATTGCCCCTCATTAAGGCGAAATAATATCCACACACACACACACACACACACACACATATATATATATATATATATATAAACATATATATAAATGTGTATGTATGTCTGTTTTTGCTATGTTTCACTTTGCTTTCCCTAATGTATTTCCTGGTTCTTTAATAGATTAATTATTTTTGTTTAGGGGATTTTTAAGTTTTAAAATTTAGACTGTTTAATTATTAGTAAAACGTTTTTTTTTATCTGATTTGCATAAATATTATTTTGGTTTTTTTTAATGATTTTTGAAACATTTAGTTTTTTTTATATATTAATAGGATTGCATTTCGGATTGATTGCTATATGTTGTGATATTTTATGTATTGTACTATTGTGTAATGTTAATATATATATATATATATATATATATATATATATATATATATATAATATGCAAATAAAGTGTATGACAAGCATATATAAGTTAATAATGAATTACAGAATTATAGCAATTATAAAATTAATCGTCCATGTTAAAATAGAACTAGAAATTGAAAACATTCCATTTCTACATTCGTTTTAAAGACAAAACATTACTAAATCTTACTTGGTAGAAATTAATAAAATAGGCAGAGAAATAAAACAGATATTATTTTAAAACGTTTTATGCTAAGTTTTGTAAAGAACAAATTTAGCCATCGAAGATGTACTTTTCCTCACAATTATTATTAAATTACTCAATTAAATATAAGAATTAAAGTAAACGATGCATTATCGAGAAATGGACAATAACAAAATTTTCAGAAATTAAGAATAAATGAAACGAAAAGTTATTAAATTGAATATATTTAAGCTAAATGTAATTAAAATTAAAACAATCGATAAATTATTAATCTGGTACGCCAAAAATGATCCACAATAGCCCCATGTGTAGCTAAAAAATGGCTGCCTCACAGCTGCTTAAAAATCTTGAATGATGTTATTTATTTTCATTCATATCTTGAATGATGTTATTTATTTTCATTCATATCTTGAATGATGTTATTTATTTTCATTCATATCTTGATTCGAGTTTGCATATGACTTAAGGTAATGCATAAATCGATAAGTAAATAAAATACTCACATTTTATATATATTTCTTTACAATCCAATAAGAAATTCGGGTGATTTTTATTCTGACATATTTTTGAAAATTAAGTTCATTACTGGAGAAAGCAGGCATCAAAATTATACGTATAAACAAGATAAAGTTTTCAAAAAGAGTCAGGTACGGCAGTTTTGGGTTAATTAAAACAATAGCCTCGTGGGTGGCTAATAGAGTAATCTAAAAACTCGTTTGTGAGTAAGAAAAGAAACTTACGGCGAAAGTAAATTTTATAGAAGTAGCCTTACCAGACAGCAAACTACGACATAACATATTGGTAAAACATTTCCAAAAGTTGGAAACAGGTTTTTTGTAAAATTTTAAATTGAAAGAAGAGGCAATCAAAACAACCAAGCATATATTTTTGAACACAAAACATCATTCATTCAATTACATATATATACGCATTCCGAGAAAATGAAATATAAAGTTATATGTGAGAACAGATATTTATGCATTCAACTATATTTCTCCATATAGAATTCTTACAAAATCCTACTGTAAAAAATTGTACCGTCTAACATACTTTTAAAAGTATATATCCATAGCACTTTTAAAACCAAAATTAATAATTGCATATATTTAAATAATAAATTTCTATTATAACAAAAGTCTGCTAAAAATTGTAAGCGTAACATTTCAAAATAATCTAGATTTTTGATGATGAATACCTCTTATTTTAATCTATTTTAAATATGCTAAAATGTGCATCATTGACAGATACAATCATGATAGTGCTTCGAAAATACTGTAAGAGCAATTTTATGTATACATTTTAAATTTATATGCTTAAATAAAATTTTGTATAATATAAAATAAATTTATCTGTGATCAAAAATTTAAAAATCTCACCAAAAAAAAAAACACAAGCAACACGTTTCGTGTAGGAAGATCTTAAGGAGGAAATTTATGAATTTTTTCATAGTGATTTTATCAATTTTTTTAAGAAAATCTTAAAATTAAAATGTTTTAGTATTACATCATTTTTTTTTCGAAATGTAGATTTAAAAATAATCTAACCGCAGATATTAATACAATTATTTGCAAATATCTGTGGTCAAAAAGTAAATATACTAATATGAACTAAAAAAATTATTTATAATTTTGAAAAAAAATACGTTTCACTGATCTTCCTAACGTTAAAGTGACACAACATTTTAGCTTCCTACAATTTGTAGATAATCATCTACGAAACACTCCTATTGACTCTATTACTTAAAAATTGAAAGTTTTATAAATCAAAAAAATAATTCTAATTATTTCAAAAATGTTTTAACTAAAATATTTTTTAAATAATTAGAAACGTCCTTTTAGTACAGCAGTTGGTGTATCACCTCACGTCTTGCAGATCCTCTGCATAAAATTTATCTTTATTTCGGGAATACGTTTTGCAACTAAATTACTGGGGAAACATCATAAGTTGTCCACTAAATACTATTTTAATAATTTACTGTTTTATTTTTCTTAACTAATCATAAGTAATTCACAGTGATGATTTTAAAAAAATCTACTCTGGCTAACTTTTCTCCAAGATTAAAGAGCCATGGAGAAAAACAGGTTCAGATTCTATAAAAATATTCTTTTGAAATATTCTATGGAACATTTACACTATATAAATTGATTCTAAAATATATTTACCTGATAAAAAGGATTGAGAAATATTTGAAACTTAATTTCTTGAGCATGCTTTTAGTAATTGTGCTTTTTAGTAAACGTTTTTGAGCAAACAGAATAAATATTAAAATTAAGAAACAGTTTTTCCTAAATGTTTACCCTGATTATAAAGGTTCCAATTTTCAAGAAAGTTAAGTATAATATATTAAATAACTTAAATTTGTCTTTCTCTGTACTTTCATTTGAGAAAAGCAAAAAATGAACTAAATGTATTTTTAAAGTATGTGTTGTTTTGAAGTGCTTGAATAACTTGCTTGTTGCTTTATTGGCATTGTTATTGCAGAGTAGAGAATTCGAATCCTAATGCTGCTAAAGGTACTTTGTGTATTGAGGCTAATGTATATTAAATTACTGAGACTCTGAATCCTCTCTTTGTTGGGATGTGGATGTTTCAAGAGGGAATGAGATGTCAGCCTCCTCACTTGACTCAGGCGTAAAGTTAGAGGTCCATCGCTAATAGCCTTTGTGTTGCTTCTAATTGTTACGTCAATACGCAATTAAACACACACATTGAAAATATTTATATTATCTTTATCTTCCACAGCAATTACCTATGTATATAAGAAAATATTATTTCTATGTCAAATCTTAGGAGCTTTGAGTTATTTCGGAATTAAAAGTCGGATATAAGAAAAATGTTTCATATATATATATATATAACTCTTTAAAACAAATTATATACTCATGAAAAGAACAACTGACACAAATTCACAAATTATTATTAAAACAATCATTTCTAAGAAAGATAAAACATGATATTATCTGGAATTAGTTGCTTGGTACATCATTTTTCCTTCACTCTGAAAGAAATAAAAACATTTCTTTTTTTTTTTCAAAATCCTCAACGATAGAGGCAAAGCAATTTTTATTCTACGCTTATTCGCTTAGAAGTGTCATGTCCAAGCTTGTTAACTGTATTTTTTTGGCTTGTTATAACAACAACTACAACCTAAATATATTTTTTAATCTATTTGTCTGGGATTGTTAATGACTTTCGCAAATTACTTAATTAAACCCTTGTGCCATTTTCGCTCATATAGATCGTCCTATTACCATTATTTATATTTTTGTACTTTCATACGTTAATACAATTTCATTTATCGAGATTTAATTTGATATACAAATTCTTCTCAGATACATATTATTATTTCAAAGATTTAAGCGGTAATTTATGGTATATTAAATTAAAGTATATTTTTATGTACCTGATACTTAAATACATTTAAAAAATTGTAATTTATGAACAACTTAATAATCATCGAATCACCACATTACTATAGTTTTTTTTCTTCTTTTGAATTTATTTTTTTCGACATTTGTTACCTAAGATAGTTCATTTACAGAAGATACAAGATTTAAATAGTGTTTTATTACTGAATAAATCTATTCTTTAAATGTAAAATTAATTCCCTCACAAGTAACAGGCCGAAGGATTTCATTCTAATTATTAAATTGAAGGTTACTGGCAGTAGGGTCTAATTAATCAACCTATCCGGCAACTATCCAACCTATAATTATGTAATTATGAGACAGTATAAATTTTAAGTTTTATAAATAAAGAGTCTATTCTTATATATTTAATACTTTTCCTTGCTGATGGTGAGGTTCATTAATTTTGAAAAAACAAGATTGATTCTTTTAAGCTTTATATATTTATATTTTTATAACAATAATATAATTTTATATTAGTTTTTGCACATTTTTAGTGCTAAATAATTAATCATCGAAAATAATTTTTAATTTGTAGTTTAGTTTTTTTTAAGAAATGTTTTGATATTAATTTTAAATTTAGCCATCTGATAAAAACACAATTTTTTCAGAATAGTTTCTTGTAAGAATTCTGTCAGTCTTGGTTTTAAACTTTTCTGAGGTTTATTTGTTACAATAACTATTAAATCTAAAATGTTACTTGATATAGGTTTTTAATGAATTTAATGTTTTAGGATATTCATTTTTTAGTAACGCTATATTTTAAATAGTCAATCAATTTGATATAAGTAATGTTGACAAGCGGCATAATAGAAGGAGATGAGCACTTGTTATTTGTAATTAAGGTGAAAGTTATAACTCTCTAGTCTAAAAATATTTTTATAGTGTGTAATAATGAGTGGAGATTATTTTTAAATTTTCGTTTATATACTTTGTTTTAAAAGTATTTGATTTCTTGTTTCATTTATCTAATTTTGAATTTCTGTTCGCATATTGAATGTCTATTAATCTTAGTATATACCATAAATGATAATGTAATTACTGAAATTGCGATGGTTGAAGACATCAAGCTAGCACATTTTTCCCATTCTAAGGTATTGGACATTATTTAAATTACATTACTTCCTTTCGTTTTTTTCATTAATTATTTCTTTTTTAAAATGTGCTGTTTTTGTATAGCTTTTATATGATCTAGTTAAAAATTTTAATTAATGTTTTATTTTTCCTATTGAATTAAAATTATTACGTACAATAGTACTTCATTAAATATATTTATTCATAATATTTTGTAAAGTTTTAATTTAGGAAATATTTTAAATTTGATATATTGTTTATTTTGATATTTGATTAATATTTTTCCAAATAATTATGTAATATTTTAATTCAAAAAATATATATTACACATTTTCAAGTTTAGTTTAGCGTTTATATTAATAAATTTTTTTTAAGTATGACTTTGTAAAACTTAAAATTATTAATTATATATATATACATACATATTACAATGTGAAAATAATTAAACTGACAGTTTTCAGAATGTCTTATTCCGCTATCTGATTACGAGAATTACTCCAATTGCAGTAAAAAGATTAATAAAGATGGAGGGTGGATGATTCCGTGACAAAAACAATTCCAAATGTCACCTATAAGGGGATATATGGCACTATGTAAATGAAGAGGGATTTAAAAAAAATATATATATATAATGAGTGCTGAAGCAAAATTACCTGTTATTTAGTACTTTCAAATCAGGTTCAATGTCACCGAATTTGTTTCTGGAACACATTTTGTATTCTATGCAATTGACAAAAGCAGAAAGTAAAACATCTGCAGGAATCTCCCATAGAGTCCATGATACGTTATTCTGAAACAAAGCAAAATCTTGGATCACTTTTTGATAGAACTAATATTTTATGTCGCCCCATGGCCACAAGTCCCGTGGTGTAATATCAGGGGATTGAATTATCCATGCATTTGAATAGCCTCAGCTAATTACAATTTCTGTTCTGAATTTTTGTTGTAACAGTTGTACGCACAAAACAATGTGTGGAGATACACCATCTTTCATAAAAGTAATTTTCTTCGTGCGTTGTCTGTGCTAATGTCCCAGAACGAGAAAATTGTTTAACATTTGAAGATATTTTTTTCCTGTTGCAGAACAGATTACTGGAGAGAAAGAAGTTTGAAGCTGGTTCAGTCTGTGTAATGATCTCATAGAAGAATGAACCTATGATCATTTATGCTGTGAATTCACACCAAAAGAATACCTTTAGTGAATGTAGGAGATATCTTTCCTGAGTAAGGTAATTTGTAATCCAAAATTTAGCTGTTATTTATATTTACAATTTTATTCAGGTAAAAGTGAGCCTCATATCCACATAAGATTTTCTACAGCCAAGCATCATCTATTAACATTCTGGCGCGAAATGTGAGAGCGAAAGTCAATTGCTTATCATGATCGGTATGACGTAATTCTTGTACTGGAATAGAATTGGATAACCTTTCATAAGATTTTCCAGTTGGTATTGTAAAGCATATCCTGAATCCAAGCTACCCAAAGAGCAATTCAAGTGGGAGCAATATTATCTTTTAATCTTTCGAAAAGCGTTGTTGTAACTTGAACGATTGTACTATGTGGTAGGGTTTTTGTTATCTGTCAGACTGAAACTTTAGAGAACCTGTTTCCTCAAATTTCCCAACCACTGCTATTAAACATTTAACTGACATTGGACAGTTATCTTATCTTATTTGTTTTTCTTTTTAAAGAACTAAAAGTGAATGAACTGTTTCTTTGGTGAAGGTAAAATAATTTGATAGGTAACGTAAGCTCTATTATAAGTGACATTAAGACACATACCGTTTAATCCAATATTTTCGAAAAGTAAGACATTGTTTTTTATAGCCCAAGAAGCTGGTTACTGTACCAACGGATGACACGTAAAATTTAAATAAAAAACATCCGCTGCTGCTACTTTCTTTGGGACTATGTAAGTGAAATAGCAGATAAAGAAATTTCATTAGTGTTTATGAAATTTTTTTTTGTTTTCTTTTTTTTTTAAATTTGTTGCCGTATTGAAAATTAATTGAATCATTAAATGTGCTAAATAAAATATAATTTTATTTCAGGATAGATTTTGCTTTTTCTAAAATGCTTTCTTCAATTACAAAGCCCCATATATTCCCCTAGTGGTGACCTTCATATATATATATATATATATATATATATATATATATATATATATATACAGGGGTTGGACAAAAATATGGAAACACCTTTTAAAAAACATGTTTCTTTGCTTAATATGGTGTAGGAAATCCGTTGGCATCCAAAACAGCTTGCAGTCTTCTCGGAATGGATAAATACAGTTCCTGTATGTGTGCCAAGGGAATATTATACCATTCTTCCTGCAAAACGGTGGCAAGTTCAGATAACGATGTTGGCGGTGGATAACGAGAACGCACTTTCCGTTCCAATGTAGGCCACAAAGGTTCGATAATATTCAGGTCTGGTGACTGTGGTGGCCAGGGGAGATGGGACAAATCCTCCTCGTGCTCAGAAAACCAGTCCTGGACAATGTGAGCTGTGTGAACAGGGGCTTTGTCGTCTTGGAAGACACCATCACCATCGGGGAACAAGTTTGTACCATGGGATGAACTTGATCTGCCAAAATGTTCACATAAGTCTTGGCAGTCATGTGCCCTGACACAGTTATCATGGGGCCAGCAGAGAACCACGATATGGCTGCCCAAACCATAACAGAACCCCCGCCATGTTTCACTCTTGGCAACAAGCAGTCTGTATTATAGGCTTGAGATGGCGTTCTCCAGACGTAAACTCGGCCAGAAGTGGGAAACAATGTGAAAGATGACTCGTCAGACCATATTACACGCTTCCACAGCCCTATAGTCCAGGCTTTATGACTTAAACACCACCTTTTCCTGTTACGGGCATTAGCATCACTGATGAGTGGCTTCTCAATTGCAGCACGGCCAGAAATTCCCTGTTTATGAAGCTCCCTTCTAATTGTTTTGGTACTCACAGGGTTCTGTAACACAACATTCATTTCAGCAGTAACTTTTGCAGCTGTGGTCTTCTTATTTTTCGTCACAATTGCCCTTAATGATCGTCTGTCACGATCACTCAGCACACACTTTCGTCCGCGCTGTGATTTAGCAGATGATGTTTTTCCGCTTTTCAAATATGCGGAATAAATCTTCGATACAGTACCTCTTGAAACACTAAACACCTCGGCTACCTTGCTTACGGAAGCACCTACCATACGTGCTCCAACAATTTGCCCACGTTCGAAGTCTGTTAACTCTGACATAATGCAATGACAACCTCACATAACAGTACTCCGACAACAACTGAACTGTTTAGCACATTTACGAAGTTGTATAGGTGGCGTTAGTAGTCAAAAACGCCAGCGCCACCTACATATTTCATTAAAATCAATCTTTCTTTTCAAACATGCATTTTACAAGGTGTTTCCATATTTTTGTCCACCCCCTTTATTGAAAATATAGTCAATATATATATATATATATATAAATATGGAGGTTGAAGCAAGTTTTTTTTGTTTATTACATAATTGTCATTTTGGATTTTAGACATATGAAGATTATCTTGAAAATCTTCATATGTCTAAAATCCAAAAAGATTATCTTCATATGTCTAAAAGATTATCTTAATTTATTCTTGGAAATTTTCTTTTATTCCTATCTCTGACTATATTTTCATAAATAAAAGTTTCTCTTTGAATTCTGAAATACATTTAGCACCGTATAAAATAGCTTTATTTCTCGGTAATTATGTATGGCATTTATACGATATTAAAATAACGAAGATTCATCAATAGTTTCACAGAAAGTACTTGCGATTTCCCTAATTGCTATAAAATATTCAAAAAGGGATTCGTTTTGACGTAATTTATTCCAACTTAACTGTCTGTGAATTTTCGTAGCATTTAAAAGATGGCGGAAATTTTCTAATAAAGAGGTTTTAACCGTAAGCCATGTCGAAAGATTGCTCTGCGTACATGGATCACGACCTTTACCTGACCTTAATTAAAGTCTTAGCGAATATTATTTTTTTGTTATTCACACAACGATATGAAAAAAAAAAGTTCTTCACACACTTGAATAAAACACTTTATATCCAAATGTATAGAAACAGTAAACTTTCGATGATAATTTTCGAGATCTTTCGAAACAAAATAGAGGGAAGGGTCGAAAGTATGAGCAGACTTGTTATGATTCAATGCCGAAGATATTACAGAAGGGGTGGGAAGGAGGAAGAAGTAGGATTTTTCTTCTGTTTCATCATCAGAAATTTCAGAGTCACATTTTATCGATTTAAAGTTTAAAGTTTGCAATACATTTAATTTGGACACAGCCTATTAAGGAGTTCTTCTTGATTACCATTAATATCCAGACCTAACACACTTAATACACGAATTATATCATTTATAGAAAAAGAATCTAATATTAATTTTTTGCGATAATCAGTATTGAAATCAATGGAAAATGAAGAAAAACTTATTAATATTTTTTTCTTGCATTGCGATCAAATGCATCGTTAAATAATATAATGAGTTTGACACAACAGGAATTTAATTAAGGATGATCATCTTTATATAGTTCGATTAGTAGGGGCATTGAATAAAACTTATTTTCATACATTAATTGAAAGATAAAGAAAGTAGGTATTTACCTCTCTTTTCAGCAATGATATATCCAACATACTTGGGTAGTCACAACAAAAATATACTCTCTTATATTGGAACAATCATAGAGTAAAAATGCCACAACAACAGATATACATTTTCGTAACTTACTAGTAATACAACTACCGTCTGCACTTAAAAATACTCAAAAGCTCTAGATTATAAATACCGTCCGTACTATGTGAAGAAAGCGAGCGTTCATGTTCTTTTGGCGTCAGCCAATCCTTTAGCGTATTCGCATAGTGATTTTAAATTAGAATTCAACTGTACAGCATTCATAGCATTTTAAATTAGAATTCAACTCTAAATGTTGGTTCATTTGCTGACTCTCATTGTGGAGGTTGGCATCGGTATGTAGTAAAGAATCAATCTCATTTTAAGAGGAAAAATAGTTCATTAAAGTATGCAAAATTACAGAAAATGACATTAGAAAAAATTAGAGAAACTAGTTTTACTCGGAAAATTTTAAAGAAAGACGTCTTCTATCAAGGCTTATTATCTGCAGGCATCATTCTGGACGCCAAATAGATCTCCATATCTATGAGACAGGGTCTTTGACTGCTAAGAGGTACAGAGAGGATACTTTTCATTGTTATGTGTGCTAATTTCTAGATGCTTTCTATCCTGACTTCATATTTATAGATGACAATGCACCTTGGCACTTTCAATCATAATAAAAAACTTTCTTTGAACAGGAAATGTCCAAAGTATAAAATGTGTTTGTGACTTTCTCGCTCACCTGATTCGTATCTAGTATGTATGCAATAAGCTCTGAAAGCAACTTAGAGCATTTCCTCAACTACCAAGTTCCGCTCGAAATTTAAAAAATAATATTTGTGACGTTTGGAGCTATTAGATGCTACAACTCATCCACAATGTTATAGTAAATATGGGAAATCATTTTGCTGCGTGGCTAGCATACAGATACATTGCAGTATCACATTTTATTTCATTTCTTTTTAAAAAAAAGTGTAATTTCCCTTAAAGTACAATTTTTTTTGATTATATAAGAGCGTTTCTGATATTAAAAAATGAATATTATCACAAAAATATGTATCGAAATTATATGAAAGTACAATTACTAATAGCATCAAACAGCTAATGCTTTGGAACGACTTGACGTTAATTGAAGCATATAATAATTGTTTTTCAGATTTTTAATCTTGTAAATTGGTTTTCCTAATCTGTATCTTTTCAATATATGAAAACATTTAAAATGCAACTCCGTGTGTCTATATATTTACAAATCATTTTCATTTACTCTGCACTATATATGTAATATATGAGGAAATTAGATTCGTTTCCAAAAAAATAATTTAAAAAAAAAAAATAAGATTTCTTTGGGCTTTTGGCTCAATATTAGCATAACATATTGACAGTTTATTTTTTTCTTACTTAACAAAATATTTTTTTTAAAAATTGACATTTAAAGTAATTTCACATAGTTCAAAACGGATTCATAATAAAAAATATAAAAATACAAGATAAATAGTTTTTTGAAAATCTTTAAAGAATTTTTAAAAATTTAAATTTTCAGAATTATAACAACAGTATTTCCACATTTTCATTTAAAATCGATTTGTTGAAAGCAAACACCATATGTCACGCTGAAACTTAATTTTTTTAATGAATAAAGAAAGAAAAAAAATTTAAAGGATATCGATACCTTTGAATCAATAATTATTTATTATAAAAAAGCACATTAGAAAATTCAGTTAAGATTGTTATTGTTTTGTTATGTATATTTCATCGTTTTATAGCGTATTGAATTTTTTCCATTTATGATATTCCGCACCTTTCACGGTACTTTCATTATCCTCTGACGTCACACTAGCGTGCCTCTTCAAATGGGTTAAAACTCAATGCTCCAGAGAGTCAATTTATCTCAACAAGAGCCAAACATCATACATCAAAACCTCACATCCGCTCCAAAGGTACAGCGTCATGCGTAACAATTTTAAGTTTCGCTTCTGCTTCCCAAAAAGAGATTGATGACCGCCAGACTCATAAGTTGTTACGAAGCTTTTCCGGAAGAAAACGGGGTCTTGTAACCCTGACCTGAAAAGTATTCGACCGTTCTCTTCAGGTGATCTTATCAGAAAGTGTGCTAAGCCAAAATAGCAAGAACAAAGAAATATATAGCTACATAACATTTTAAGCCATTCAATTGTCTGAAAGATGTGGATTCAGATTCGCATTAAAAAATCTCTGTATTATCCAGATATCATTATTGTGACTAAATTTCCTGCAGGATTTCCTGCTTTTTCGATTGTATCCTTAAATTTTCCAGGAACAACCTTCCCTTTGAATAGCTATTAAATCTTGTTTAACTGTTTTAAAGAAACAATGTAGAGGCAGTGAGTGTTCAGATTCAATAAATACATATTTCAAAAAAATATTTCAGATTTTAAATATTTACATATTTTTTACAGGATCTCATTCCTTAATTTAATTTTGTTCTATATCTTATCATTTTATAAAAAAATGTTTCAAAGAATTTACTTTTTACCTACATAAAATGGTTAATATCGTAAGCTGAATAGCATGAAACAGATTCAATAAATATATAAAAGATTTTTCTTCATTCATTTTATTATATTTTGTTCATTAACTATTGCATAATGGGTATGAATTGTTAGGTTTATGGTAAGAAATGACCTCTTTTTATATCATCTTCGATTTTGAACTCAAAGCAATTAAATACTATTACTTCTTTAAAAATTTACTAGGAGCATATTACTTATTCAATCGATTTTACTTCTTAATTATCCTACTTTAACTATTACATTAATAATTAAATTAAAATTTCTGTCCAATAAAATTCATGTGTGTCTCCTTATTGCACACGTAAAACGGAACTTATTAATTATCCTCATAAGTCCATTGTGTAACAATGAGCTGCACTGTAGTATTTCACCAATATATATATATATATATATATATTAAATGGTCAAACTGAATTCCCAATTCCGCTTGGATCAAGCATTGATATCATTGAAAAATGAATAATAATAATAATAATACCAGTCCCTATTTGAATTAATTAGTTGATTCAATTGCAGGTCATTTTCAGTATTAGTAACCAGATTGATTTGGTTGTTTTTATTAACGTCGCACTAGTAGCAACACGAGGGCTATTGGTGATGGAGTTCGTAAATTCGAAACAATTTTGAGATTTACACATTATTTAAAAACTATTTTAAATGGAGTGATCGTACAGTGGATGAGAAGACTCTCCAATCACAGATGAAAATTAGAATTACAACACAAATGAATGACTCTCAGTTGGTATCCTCATTAGCTTATTCTAACAAACAGTTCAAGTTAACGATTACAAACCTGTAGGAGAACGACTGCAGCGTCCCAATCGTTAAACTTATTTGCGTTCAGGAAAATAGGTACTCAGTGTATGACTCATGAGTATGACATGTCTGTGTTGGTTTGTGTCGAGAAGAACGTCGTGAATGAATGTGCAAAATTTTTGGTGAAGGAACTTATGAGTTAAGCTTTTCGCCAGAAGGGATAAAGGGCAACCACAAAGAGGAATATAGGGCTCTTTTCTCCTGAAATTGCGAATAACTTTTCTAAAGGACTAAATGTTCAATGACCCTATCTCCACAGGTCTTTCCTGTATAATCAAAGTATAAAAGGGACTTTTCCAAATTAAATTCACTTGTTTCATGATAGAGGGAACAATCACGCATCAGTCTTGAAAACAGAATTCATAAGAAATGTAGATGTGCGCGTATTATCCAGCGAAAAACAAAGTGAAAATGAGTAATATGCGAGCAAAAGTTTTCAGATTTTGAGATCCTCTTTTGAGTTGATCGATATTTATCAGTTTTAAATTTGTATTAATGATACAGTAATTATTCGAAATTGATACAATATGTAAAAAATATTATATTGCGCTGACCGAAATTTTATCCATTTAAGTTTTTATACCTAATTACGCATTTTTTACGTATTTTAAAATATGCTAGTTTCTTTTGTACTTATAATTTTTTTTTATTTTTTTTTTAATCATTAACGCTTGCTTTGTTATATCATGGAACAATCATAATAAATTTGGAGCTAATTAAACTTTTCTTATAAGCAGGAAGTCTACATTGAATTACTAAAAGTCTCCTTAATAATCTAAAACTAAATATTTAGTGTAACTGTCATTTACCATCTGATTTCAGTTTTTTTACATTTCACGTTATAATGATATCTCTGTTTTGACTGCTATAAAGTCTTTATTATCAATTTAAAATATATATAATCCAAAACAAAAAAAAAAAACATATAATATATATATATATATTATTATAGTTATCAACATTAAACGTGATATATAAATTACTAATTAATAACTACTTTATATGAAACTGTAACAGGAGTTTTTCCAAAATTATACGCTCACCCCCCGCTCTTACCACCATATATATATATATAATTCCCATTTCTTAAAAAACATCACTCACCGGCTATTCCCTCTACCTGCGATTTTAATTAATCGTACAGAATTCTCCTCTTTTCTACACAAATCTATATTGTTTTATCTATTTAAATATAATACAGTGCATCTCAAAGAGCAAAAAATAATGAAGGTATTTACAGTATGACCGAAAGTCCACAAACGAATATTTAGAATGGACGTAACAATGTTTTTTTTTTTTTTTTTTTTTTTAAAAACAGAAAAAAAAATACAATTCTTCATAAACCTTCATTGTTTTTCTCGCTTCTTGGAAGAATTACTACATTCAAATAGATAAAGTAACCTAAATATGAAGATGAAAGTAGAAATTCCATATAAATAACACCAGTTTCAAGGAATCAAAATGGCTGGTAGACCAAAACAGTAAAATACACTCAGGGACATTGAAAATAGCACACCAAAAAAGAAGCGAGTTACTATCACGAATGATTACAACGTACTTTAATGCTGTGTAATGAAGAAAATGTTCCACGTTTGGTGCGAATGCAAAGGTAGTCCACATCATACTGTGATGCTGCAATCAAGAAGTGGGTCTTCTCTAAACCAGAGCGTTGTAAAAGATTCATAAACGTACCGAACAAGCGTACCGATGATTACGACTATCGAAGCACTTTAGTAAGCGAAGATTGCCAAGTAGACGTGTGAGAAGACATTTCGCACAGTTAAATGAATTTGAGATGGACCTGATCTTCGGAATAAAAAACGCAGGCTTGTCGACGCTCCATGTCGCTCGCCTGGTCGATCGTTCGGATAATGTCGCAAAATATGTTGGGAGCAGTGGAACGAGATGGTACTCACGGGCAGCTAATTGTGGTGTAGGTTGAAACACCACATGCCACAGTATCACCCAGTACATGATTCGTAGGTGGCTGTTGAAGATCTGTGGGCGTCACTACATCAGGACAACATCCGTCGTTTTACTTACCGTGTAGTCGGACCATATTTTTGCACGTATTGCAGCAGGTGGCGGTCCGACGCGCTGTTTAAATTACCTTGTATTTGTTTAACTGTACACACTGTATTTATTTGTGTTGATTTTGGGATCCAGTTAAACTCTCATTTGCATCATTATAAATATTAAAATTCTCCAATCCAAAGCTCCTTTCTTGGTTCGCTGTTTTTAATGTTCCTGAGTTGTACATGCATTATTACTAGCATACAAAAGCAGAATCCTAATGAATGAGGATAGTAGGTCTAAACTGTAAGAGAATGAGTTACATGATTATATATTTTAATCATATTTTTTAATTCTTATTTTATTGAATTTTATTTTATTTTTCTATGCAACATAATTACGTAAAGATAAAGACAGGTAAATACAAGCATAACATTATGTCTTTTAATGTGATTCAATAAAATGTTATATAAAAACATATATCATTTTACATATATTCTAAGTCTTTCTGAGAGTAATATTCCCAGAAATGATATTGATAGATACAAGGTTTCTAGATACACAATGCACAAGTGGCCATATAAGTCATTCGTTACGAATTTAATTGTCTATTAAAACTTATATTGAATTCCACAGACAACGCTGTAGTTAATTTGTTACCTGAATTATAAGATTTATATTCCATCCGTTACTGAAGAACAAAAAATGTACTTTAGTGGAGTTATATTCATATTCAAAACTTCCAAATTAGTTGTAAGTTTGTTTTGTAACACTCCTCTTTCTAGAGAGGAAGTGGAGGAAGTAAAATGGATGTTTATGTAATATTTCTCGGTGATCGAACGTATCCTATTCTATTTTGACGAATTATCAAACGAGACTGGATGATTGATTAGACAGAATACTTCCGACGAATTGTTGGGAGAATATAAATCATTAATGTTCATGGAAATCGTAAGACAATTTGAAAGCATTCCTACTGATATAATGTGGCAATTGTTATAAATGGCTGCTTGCTAATTTTATTTTTATGTGTTATAAATTTTAATGAGCTTATATTTTCATTAATGTTGGCAGGGTGTATTGGTGTAATACCCTGCAATATTTTAAATGTTTAATTTTATCAATAGCTTTGGAATAATTTTTATGCATAAAAAAATCAAAAAATGCCGGATCCAGATTACTTCGATTCAAAGGTTAAAAATAAATAAAAATACAAATTTAAATTGAAGCTCTTATGACGGCAATGAGTGAAATTCTGCAACTTGTTACGGAAAAGAGAACGGAAAGCGAAAATATCGAAATAAGTTATCTCTTATTTTTTTATTTCACATGAATATTTGCCGATGTTTTCATCAAAAACGAATAGAAAAAAAATGTGAAATATAAATCAAATCCTGAAGATAATTATAAAATATTTAAAAATTCCAAAAGAGAATTTGAAAAATATAGTCGCTATGTCAAGTTTCTATGGATGGTGGAATAGCATTGTCTCTAGAACACTTGCAAAAATATTGTTCCATACATTTTTTATTTATTACTTTTAAGTTTAGTATTGTATTTAATTATCCTGTTTAGTTTCAAATTTTTCTCTTTCAGTAATGTTTGCTCCTTTTTACAGTAAATTCTTAGTCAATTTTGAAGCATGCAAAAAAATATTCAGCTATTTATAATGGAATGTCATGAAAATCTAGCTGTCTTTAAACACATTATAGGAATATGATAACACTATTAATTTGATTTAGAAGGTAAGAAGACAAAAATCAAAAACTAGGATATGACTTTTAGTTGTATTCATTTATGTGGATTGCTCATACGAATAATTATTAAACTTCAAATGGTCGCTATTAATGCCACAGGAAATGATGAGATGAGAATAATTATAGAATTCTGTGTTAGAAGTAAAAGATAAAAGATAGAATTTAAAACGACGCGTTTAATAATACTCATAATACTCTTTGTACAAGAGTCGTCCAATAAATCCTTAGAAAAATATAGAAAAACGTATTCATTTTTTTATTAAATTTTCAACGTAAACTCCTTTTAGTTTTATACATATATCCAAGCGTTTCTCCAACTATTTAAACCCATAAAGTAAAATTACGAAAGTTCATCTTAATAAGCATCTCTTTGGGCGATGACCTTTTGTTCTACGTGAACCGTTCACCGCCAAGCCATTTTTTAAAGTTTGGTGATTTTTAAAATAATCACTGGCGGCAAATTCCAGTGAATATGGTGAATGTTGTAATAATTTGAGCGTCAAATCCATGATTTTGGCCATCATTGCACAGGTGTGCACCCATACAGTGTCTTGATCAAAAAGGATTTTTTTTCTCTTTTAAAAGAAGATGATTTTTCTTGATTTCTTAGCTCAGCCACTACAATAATTACTTACATATTTTTTTAGTTATTTTCTTTCCTTTCCCTAGTAAACGGTATAGACGATTCAGTGCGCATCCCTCAAAACCATGGCTATCAATTTTTCGGCCGATTTTGCCGTCTTTGCTTTCTTTGAAGATATTCATCTTCAAATTCTCTCTGTTTTTACTCTTCCTCTATCTCGAGAATATTGTAGTGATCCACATTTAATCCCCAATTATGTTTCGATGCAGAAACTCGTCAGGATTACGACGAAAAAGCGTCAAATGGTCGATGAGACTCGACCACACGATTGGTTTACTTTCCACAGACACTCATCTTCATGATATTTTTTTTCACGCCCAATTTTTAGTGTAAAACTGAAAAATTGTATTTTGAAATATGTCAGTAGCCTGTACTATTTCGCGTACTTTTATTCGTACTTAAAAACCATTCCGTGGATTTTGTTAATCATTTCAGGAGTAGTCACTTCCATTGGATATTCTGAGCTACTTTCTTTTTTTGTGGATATACGACCTCGGTTAAACTCCTTTACGCAATTATAAAGAGTTACACAGGAAACGATATGCCAGGAATTTCATCTAACTCAACTTTCATCCCTTTCTATGTTAAACCTCTTCAATATAACTATTTAATCACAGTTGGAAATTCACTTTTTACATTTTCTACTTAAATACAAGTTTCTTGCTTTAAGTGACAATTTGATGGAAATAACTGAGACTTAGACAGATATGTAGTGAATCATGACGCTTACTAAATCCAAATCATTTCCAATGCTACGAGCACTACCTATCTATGATTTTTCCAATTACTTATTTAACGCCCCTAGTATTTAGCGATTGTGATATCCCATTTAATCGCTCAAATGGAATTCAAATACGATATTAATGATTTAATAACCATCAGTTTAATGATTTCATGCAAAATAGTAATTTTTTTCCTTGTAATAATATCGATTTAATCATTTAACTTATTTGTCATCATAAAAGAAAAATAAATTTTAATTTTGCGAAAAAGTTATCAGTGGTTTCAGAATTAGAAACAGTTAGAAAATGGGGTATCCTGATAGTTAAATTAGTATTTCAAACATTTAATGATAAATTTTTAAGGTTTTACATGACTAGATTTCGACAAAAAACAACAATTTTTAAATTTTTTTAAAATACTAAACACAGTAAAAACGTATTTATTATCATAAGAAAGTATAAAATATTAAATATAGTTATAAAACAAATAACCTGTGATTTGTTAATTTTAGGAGTATATGAGTAGTTAGACCGGATTACGTAATATTCCTGTCAGCAGACAAATGAGTTCATGTTTTAGATTACATTGAAATAATGTCCTGCTAACAAACCTTATCCTAAAACAAAATTATATATATACTGTGCAGCTTCTCTTAAGTTTGATTTAATAAAATTAGTACTGAAATTAATCAAATTGAATTAAATTTAAAATTAAACATTAAGATAATCGTACATCTTGAAGTGAAGTTTTTAAAATACATTGATATTTGGTATCAAAATATTTTTAATGCTAAAACTATGAAAACAGATTTATTAATCTACTTTTAATTAAAAAAAATTAGAGTGGAAGACATAGTGAAAATAGTGCATAGATTGATTATCAGAATAACGCTCATTACTCGAAAGTAAACAAAACTATAATTATTCTGTAAATTTTATCTTATTCATCATAACATTTTATTGGACTGGTACTACTTTCATGATGAAAATAATATTACTTCAATTTTTACTGTGTTTCGAGTCCAATGATAATGAAAACTCAAAAAAAAGTTATAACAATTCATGATTTACATATTTGTTACTAAAAACATATCAATTTTGCAATCATGAAAGTAGTAGGGGTTCTTAAAATCGATATAAGGAAGATACTTGCAAAATTTAAATTAATTTGTTTCATAACCATTTCAGATACGATCTACGTTGCTATATGTAAATATGTCCAGAAAACTCATTTTGAGAAAAATCAAAAACAAACTTTCAAATGCAATTAAAAATTAGCGACCGAGTAAAATTCAAATCCCTGTAACTTAAGTTCTAAATAAGTTACGAGGGTTATTCAGAAAGTAAGGAACGTTTTGGAATTAAAAAGAAACTATGTAGAAGAAAAAAAGTTTATTATATACATCAGAAAGAGTGACTAAAATTCTACTTTTCTACATAATCACCAAACGAATTGAGGCACTTATCATAGCGGAGGACAAGCTTAGAAATTCCTTCGTCATTGAATTCTGCCTCCAGTTTCAAACAGCAAAGCAAAAGCTCCGTTTTTGTGAAACGGTGGTTTTCTCGAATCTTTTCATCAACTTTAGCGACTTCGTCAGATACAATGATAGGGCGTCCCCTCTTCTCTTAATCGTGAACGTTAGTTCAGCCATTTTTAAACTGAATGCACCATTTCCGGATTGAACTTTCATTCATTACGTTGCTTCTGTACTCTTCACTCACTTGTCGATAAATTTCCATAGGTTTTAGGCTTTTTGCCAACAAAAACCGTATCACAGACTGCACCTCACAACTGGCGGGATTTTCAATTGCAGCGCTCATTTTAAATTCGAAGATCGAAAAAAGGGGTAGCGTGGAAATATTCTCGTTGTGATGGCTGGACGCCGACTGAGATGCTGAGCACGCAGACACCAAAATATACGTGATCGGCGCGCACCTTGAGTCGTCAGATGGAAACATTCCTTATTTTCTGAATAGCCATCGTATAAGAAGAATTCAAACAGTATTAGAAAGAAAAAAAGTTTATATTTTAAACTAACATTAAAATTAAAAATGGCATAACTGTTGGAATCAATTGTAGCCTTAGTAGCAGCATATCTTCGTTGAATTTGCCAGTTAAAATTCTAATTTCGTTGACATTGTTTAACACTTTTTTGACTACCTTCTGGCACCATTGCAGAGAAAGTGTGGATCACTGTAACTATGAAAAATGACAGGAAAACTATTCTTAAAATTTAAACTATAGTGACAATTTAGCTAAATTTAATAAATTCAAGAAGTCAGTTGGATAATTTAATGTTTCTCTTCTGTCATAACAGTATCTATAAATTTATAAGTAGCTATTTTGTCTTGTAACACATGTTGAATTGCAGCTAAAATTCTACATACAATTAACCATTGATGACTTCTTTAATTATATCTGATATCTGGAAATATGCAATGAATCAATTCTTTTTTGAGAATAGTAGAAAAATAAATTGGTAATTCATTGGACCCTGTTACGTCAATTTAATTTTGCCATTTGCAATATCTCTTAATTATTTTATAAAACGTTCCTCAATGTTATCGCTTACAAAGTATCAACTGAACACGCATGTTTGTCATCAGTTTTGATTTATTAACGCGTCTCTCCAAATTTGGGGCATTTAAACACGCAATGAATTCATCAGCTGGAGGTTGAACGGGATGTAATTCTTAGTGTCAGATGTATTTTACACAGTAATAATATGAGCATCGTTATTAGTTTCCCTTTAAAGTTCAATCCATTGCATCAAATTATATTTTATGCAGCATTGTGCAGTATGTTCTATAAAATGAACTTACATTATGTGGTTGTTACATTATTTAAATGTTACTCTTTTTCTGTGTTCTTGAACATTTGCATTTCATTCAGTAAGAAAGTAATGAACACTAACCTATTACATTTCGAATACTTAATAACGACATAAAATGTAATGCTAAAGTTTCTCAGTATAGTTCATAACTCTAAATCTCATGTCAAAGATAATTACGTAAATTCACTCAACGGGCTTTATGGACAACTAAAAGTTAGCGTTGGTTACTAAGATTAATTACTCACCCAACTTCCCAGAAACGCGGAGAGAATTGCCACATAGTTTACTCTTTTCCTCTATACAGTGAGTCGGTCGTAAAGCTAGAAGAACAGATGGCCAGGCGATGAAAGCGAGGAAGACTCTTCTAAAAATCGGTTGAAAGGATGAACACCTAATCGAATCCCCAAATCCTCAAATTTGGCCACCACCCAATATTTCACTTAAAAGCTGAAAAAAAAAAACTATTTATAGGATTTCATTCTAAGCACTACTGGCACTAAAAGGAACAAACTATGAATCAACAGAGAAATTAATTCTGTGTGAACATTTTGAATCTATGGGGTACACTCATATGTAGATTATGTGTGTGAACACATATATTTACTTATATGGATTACATTTAATGCTAAAATATCAAAACTGCCCAGAAAAAAGAAATTCCCAATAGAATAGAAAAACAATTCTATACCAAAATTAAATATATGAAAAAGAATTAGAATTTTTGCAAAACTTTAATAACCAATTTTGCTTTGTATCTTTGAGGAAAAATACTTTATCGGAAATTATTTGGAAAAATATTATGCGAAATTTTAAATTAGATATAAATATTTATTTATTTACAATTATTAACGATTCAAAAATTAGTATATGCTCTAAAATGAAAATGAAAAAAAAAAAAAAAAACTGTAATATATGTGAAGCAATTATTTTCCTCCATATCCTCAAATAATCATCCAGCTTTTATGTTTTCAAGATTAATAATTTTACATTAATTTGCTCTCTCCTATCACATAAAATTTATACCAATATCATTAACGGTTCTTTCAATTTGTTTTCACTTATGTACTCTTAGATATTTTCTTTTATCGAATTGGCATGGTAAATTTAAAATCTGTTGAATGAAATTAATAAAAATTCGATCATCAATCAATGTACCTTTACTAGTGTATAAAATAATTAAAATATACATGCATTTAAATAATACAAATGTTTTTAATACAATGTTTTTCTTAAACGAATACCTTCCCCTTTTGTAAAGGATACAGATAAATTAGAAGAAAATATTGAAATTTATTCAACAGTAAATAGTAAGTAATTTTATTTCAGTAAAAAAATTCCTTTATTTTAGAAAAAGAAAGATTATTGATTTTCTGTTTAAAATTATACAGTTTCCTAGGAATTACAAAGAAGTTTTACGATCAGTGATTATAAATTAAAGTTTACTGCAAAGTAAAAATTCTAGTCTTTTTGTATGATATTACAATTGCTATGTTAATACACTAAAAACGAATGAGATGATACAGAAATAATAATAGATTAACCATGAAAGCTTTTGTTTATTCAGTTATGAAAGGATAATGAAAGTTACAATCAGCTGGTAGAATAGTATTCAAAGTAATGTAAGAAATACAAAAGATCATATAATCAACAATTTAAAAAAAAAATGTAAATAATCTTGCTAAAAGTTTTAACAATAGGCAGGAAAATACTTGTTCCTTCTTTATTTAAAACAGAAACAGATGTTTTGAATTATATATATATATATGTGTGTGTGTGTGTATAATAACATGCAATGTACATAAACTTTATTAAAAGATTTCATCTATTTTTTATATGTCAAAGAATAATTTAATACAGAATATATTATTCTAATCATGCGTGAACAAATTGCCATTAAAAGTGTTCATTCAATATATAAGCTGACTCACACAGAAAGAAAAATAAAAGTAGCTTAGAAAGCAGAAAAAAGTAAAGAAAAACGGCAAGATTGGCTGTCAGTTCTAATAATATTCATTGAACTTCTTTTTGTAAAAATATTTTAAATATATCTGTATACTTTCTGGTGGTGACGTAATTTACTGTTGAAAACAAACTGTGATAACTGAAACTTTTGGATCTATGCTGATATTATTTTTTTTTCTTTTCATTTTGTATTGTGCGAGGGAAAATAAGTATAAATAAGTTTATGAGTCATCCAATGAAAATGAATTGTTTAATTACATTAGATTATTGATTACCCATACAAAGGATAGGACTTTCTCTCGTATCTTTGAATTTTATCTCTTTGGTTGTTCATCTTTCCTAAAATTTATATTTGTATCATTCAATCATTATTCATCAAGCAGTGAAAGCTCAAAATCTGGAGTAACTATTTTTACACTATATGAATCAAAGTAACTTTTTTTTAAAGATTGTTCTTCTGCAAGCGTAAGAAAAATTATTTGCAATGAGAGTGATTTCGGGAATGCAAATATGATACAGTTTTTCTTTTTTGGTTTTGTCATTTATTGCAATAAATAAAATATCTACTAAGACCATTTTAATTCATCATTTCCCAATGCAATCAGGATATAAAAGGAGTAAAAGGCTTAACAGAGAAATCATAATTACATTTAATAACTGATTATACGATAAGATATATGTGACAAATAAGATCCGACATTATATCACAAAAAAATCAAACTAGCAACTTATTATTAAAAAAGATATCAGGTTTTGAAAGTGGAAAGAGACAAAAAGACAATAATACATTTTTACCTAAGCGCTTTATGATTACATCTGAGTATTTAGTCATTAAATTCAGATTGCTTCATTGCAAATCTTTTACATCGTAATTCAAGAAAACGTTCTGAGTGAGCTTGCTAAATAAATTCTTTACCGAATATGTAATAATTATTCCAAGCTTAAACATCCTACATGCTACACCTCAGTGGAACTTACATCAGTTATTTTACTAAATTAATAATAAATAACACTAAATAGAGAAAAATGTTCTAACTGATTCCCAGAATACATTTTTCAATTTAGAGAAAATATACTTTCGATTTGGCTATCAGTTACAAAACCTTTTCACATAGAGTCTAAGTTTTATAAAACACTGAAACAAAATTTGAATAAATCAAATTACGCAAATTGGTATGTTTTATTATTCTTGGAATATATATATAATTCAAGAGTTTTATCAAACCATTTTAATAAAAGTAATTTCTTAAAACTTTTTTTTTTTTTTTGCTTACATAGAACAGAATTTTTTTTTCGAGAGATATAACAGGAATTCTGGGGAAATCACAGAAAAATAACAAGATAAAATAAACTTGTGCAATTCTTTTTTCTTACAAACATCATATTTATATAATAAGATACTTTAAGAATAATAAACATCCATCAATTTATACAAATATTCTAGTGAATAATATTTTGTATATTAGCCACATAAAACACAGACTTTTTTTTTTTAAAAAAAATAGCAAAGTTCTCTTATATTTTGTATTGAGTACGAATACCTGAGCATGGAAATCTTTCAGAATTATTATTAATGATGCTTTAAAACGTTTAAGATATTTTATGTCATTTACAATGATTTTGACATTTTTTAAGGATATTAAGATTTTTGAGAAAAAACACTGGTTGCCCAATACGTTGTATTTTACGTATTTGCAAATGATTTATACTTATTTTCTTACAGCATTCATAAAAGAATATATGATCAGAATGAAATATTTATTTTGAAATTTTTTTTTTCCTTTTAAAAATAAGCCACTCTATGAATTCCATTTCTGTGATTTAAAAAGTGGTCCGACTGCTTTGAGAAAACTTTCTGCAGCCTCGATCGCATATATTATTTTAACCAATTTATGGAATTTAAAAACTAATATCTTTTATGACGATTAAAATAAACTCTGTTGATATATGTCCCTGAAAAAAAATTGATATCCATCGGTTCTGTTTTACGAATGTAGGGTCTAGGTAAAGAAATTATTTCTGAAAGTAATAAGACAATTTTAATGTTACTTCTTACCTTCACAATATTCGAATTTAAGCAAATTATTTCTTTTGTTTCGAAAGTGTAATTAAAGTTTTTATACAATGACAGTATAAAACAAATTTATTTTTAAAAAATATTTAAATATTTCTTGCAAATCCTAAGCATTCATATTTTTCCCTTGACGCTTTGAGTGTGTTTTGGATATTAAAAAAAAGAAATATATATATATATATATATATAATTTAAAATTTCTTTTCTAACATTTTTGAGCCATTAAGAGTGAAAAAATTTGAGTTAAAATTTATTCCTTTGAATTCTTCCTTTATATCTTCAAATTTTAAGTTAAAAAAAGTATCATAGTATATTAGCAAGATTTGTTCTTTATTGGAAAATACTTGTACTAAGGATTTTAATTTTTTAATCCTAGTACAGCCCATATTTTTTCTGCCCAGAGCGGTAATTAGTGATCATTCGACCGCAATAAGAAACTGAGATTAAATCTGAATTTCATTATTGAAGGTTAAAATAAGTTATTTTAACTAATTCAAGGTGCAAGCAACATTTTTGATAATATCACTTTGTATTAAATAAAATAATACTTTGTATTAATAAATTTCCTTGTTTTCAGAGAAATACAGGGATGTGTTATTATTGAGTACTTTTATCGTAGTACTTAACTCATAATTTGCAACAAATGTGTTTAATGTACTGTTCATGTGATGTTTTCCACAAATGAGCTTAACATATGATTAAAACTATTTCTTTGAGTATTTTCTTCTAAAAGAACATTGATGTCCTTTAAAATTCTGGGTTTCAAAAGAGCTAAAAACATGCAGATATTTTCCTTGACAAATAATGTTACAACGTCCATTTGTTAAATTGTTTCTAATAAAGGATTGCGAAATTTGTGAAGAAATATAGCTCTAAATAATATTCCGGAATATATAGTTGCAATACCTATAATAATGTAAAAAATGTAAATAAGCTTCATGAATCTGATCTCATGGGCTACGATAGCTCAATGCATCATTTACATTTATATACGTCCGTCTAGTGAAAATGTAAAGATTTATAACTTATGGGAACGTTTGGAGTTTATCAGCTGTCTTAAAGCTTCTATGGATAGTTCTTAGAATACAGGTACTTTTTGGCTTATACCGATAAGCAATAACTATTTTCTTACCGTTCAACAAAGCTTTTGATAACAATTGTTGAAGAGTTGTATTATCACAAATCAGTATTAGCTCCCTTAGATTCAGTCGTATTGTGGCCTCTCCCAATAGAATTTTCTTTTTCCAACAAAATTTGCACATGTTTATGAGATGTTGCCCCATCGGCTGTAATGACAATTTATCTCTTTAAAAGAAACGAATTTATTAGTTTATATATATTAGTTTACAATATTCAATACACTTTTCTCTAGATCTTATAATATTTTCTTAGATACATAAAATCATTCAGAAATATTTGGTCTCCGTATATACAGTGAACCAGAATTTGTATTCAAATGTATCAGGGTTATTTGTTATAGACTGAATATACAGTAACTACTGCTAGTCATTTGTCACTCATTCGTCATAAGACATAAGCAATAAATAAAATATGATCATAACTCAGATGCAAGGAAAGGTTTGTCCATTTTAATCCAAATCGAAAGAATAGATTTATCATCAAGCCACATGAATAATAAAATTTTCTTTGAAACGCGATTTCGAAATCGTTTCATTGAATTCTGTTTTGAATACATTTCATTCAAATGTAGAACAGCACACAATTCCTCTGGCCTAAAATAGTGCAAAAAAAAAAAACATCCAAATTCTTCCAAGTAAATTCCCCAGAAATCCATTTTTATTTGATGACGAGCTCATATTGTATGAACGTGCAACAATCAGAAATTCAAAGGAAAATTTGGAGTTTATGAAGAAAATGTACCAAAATAAGCACAAAAATAAACAACGTCAAAAGTTAAAACAACTTACTTAACTAGTCAGATGAGACGCCTTTTCAGCCTAGTTGGTTAGAGCGCTGCAAAAAGCGACCGATCAACTTTTCTTCGGATCCCCTGGACTAGGGTTCGAAACAACACAGCAATGACATCCAAAGTCAACAAAACTATCTCCCCCTCCCTGGGACACGGGGTAGAAAAACATCCCCTGATGTTTCATCCAGCGCCGAAGTAATGACTCATGACTTGATCACTAGATGGCAGCACATCCTATAACTACTGGTTGCATATACCTCAGACGCAAAACTCTTGCCTCTGTATGTCTAACTAAACACAACCTAGCATGAACCACGACTAGTGATATTCCGGATCAGGCGTACGTGGCTATGATACCCACCACTTAATACGAGACAGTCGATGCTGAAATGGAAACTGTCTGAAGGAAAAAAACAACTGAATTAAACAGGGAGGGGATGTATATCAATTGCGGTAATGTCTTAAAAGAAATCATAGCATCCTTCTGTACAAACCAATGTTTCTCTTTGTATCATCACGATGATACTGGAAGAGAAGTATGCAGTGACTCTCGTCAAAAACTACGTCAGAAGTTAAAACGCCTTACTTAACTGCCAAATGAGATGTCTTTTCAGCCTAGTTGATTAGAGCGTGGCTAAAAGCGACCGATCAACTGTTCTTCGCACCCACTATACCGGAGGTTTGAAGCAACCCTGCCGCAAAAAGGTCATCAATACTCATCCCCTTCTACGGGGCACTGGTCGAAAAACATCTCCCGATGTTTCCGAATCCTAATTCAAATTTTCAAAAAAAAAAAAAAATACTTTAGATATAAGAACCAAATAATTTGTTTAATTGTTAGGTTTTAAGTCCCATTTCTAAACTCTGTCCCGATAAACACCATGGTTCAAAATGTATAATCCTGTGGAAATTACCACCGAAATATCATGTATATCTTTTTAAAACAGTTCCAGTTTTCAATAATGTAAAAATGTTCATGAAATGACTTTATTAACTGCTATATGTAAAATGAAGTTAAAATTTACCGAAACTATGTTGTCTCTGCTTGACACTGGATGCTGAGTTATTTTAATGAAATAATATGTATGGAATGAATTAGATTCTTGTTCAGAAAAATTAGTAATTGTGCGATAACTAGCTTTTGGCTATTTAAAGATTCCTATAATTGATTCCTTTAATGCTATTCTTTGAGAGATGAATCTATACTTTTTTACCAACATAACTCTTTTGCCCGATAATTCAATGAATTTTGATATTATTTTTGGTAGTGATTTAATTAAACAGGCTAATTTGTATATTGGACTTAACGATGTTTCATTTTAAAAACTTCAAACAAAGCCATTTATTTTGAAATTCATTACAGATATCACTAAATTTAATATCTCGCATTTCAAAGCCAATTAATAATGACGTTGACAGATTACTTTTGTTGAACAGTCTACATTAGACTGATACAAGGGATATGGAACTAATTATAATGTAGATGGAAATTAATACAATATTTCATTATTCTATGTTGTCACCTTTTACTATATGTAACATTCTAGATTAACATACATACGAATGGATAGAAAATAAATTACTTGAATCTGTTTTTCCGCTTATATTAGCCAAATCTTTGTTGTCCACAAAATAATACTACTACTAATAAAACCCGACGTTCCTCAAATTAGCACTGGTTTTAGAAAATTAAATCGTATTTTAGTTAAAGATCATCATCCTCTGCCAAGTATTGATAAAATTTTAAATAAATTTCAACTGTTTTTAGTACTCTAGATTTAAGCAACTTTTTTCCACGTACTTGTTCATAAATTCACCCATATATTTCTTTGAGACTCATAATGATCAAGTACAGTTTATTAAAATACCTTTTGAATTTTCTATCTATTCTTCGACTCTTTATTAATCCAAATTACATTATTTAAATGTTCAGGGAATTATTCTTTTTTTCTTATGACGATGCTTTTATTCTAGCTAAAAAGGAAGCCAAATCCTTCAATCAACTTACAGCTGTTTTAAAAATCGCTCGTGGTTAAGTATTGGAAACAATTTTTGTCAAATGTCAATTTTTACTTAAAATAGTGAGTATTTAGGCCGTATTATTGAAGAAGAAAAACTGCTTCCATCCCCTTTTAAAGCTATATCAGTTGTCAAATACATGGAACCTACAACAGCTATGACAGTTAAACACATTTTAGGCCTCACTGGCTATTTCCGTACATTTATTTATAACTGTTATCCTTTTATTGCTAAGCCTCTTAGTGATCTCCACCTGAAAAATAATCCTTTTGACTTTGATGTTAAACAAAAGCTCTCTTTTGAGGAGTTAAAACAACTGCATGAATTGATGGACTAGTTTCTTTAAAGTTATAATGATCTCGTGATACATTTATTTACATGTAATATATTACAAAAAACGACAGATACTAAAACAAAAGATAATAGATACGAACTAGGAGTTTTGACAACTATTTAAGCTTTAAGAAATTTTGAAGTGTATATTCTAGGAATGTTTATCCAAAATGTGACTTACTGTGATAAATTTATCAAAACTATGTGTAAGAAAGACCTAAATAAACAAATATCGTGTAGAATTTCAGTATATATTACAGGATTATTATTACACTCACATATATTTATAGTTAATTAATAGCTGTAATTAAGATTCAAGTTTTAACAAATTTGTTAACTGATTCGGTAAGGTTTAAAATAAAAGAAGCTGAAAGCCGTGATGTACATATTTTTACAATATAGATTTTATGACATTGATACGATTAAACGTAACATGCTATAAAAATTTATTGATGGAATAAAAATTTTTCGTAGTTTCCTACGAAATGCAACATCACATTTTCCAAAATGTTTATGACAAAAGTCATTTTCCGGATATAAAAACACTTAAATATATAAAACAGAAGTGTTTCATTCCTGAACTGCAATACAAATTTAAATATATATATATATATATATATATATATATATATATATATATATATAGCTGTGCGTATAGTATCTTTGGGAAAATAAAGAGAAGGAAGTTGGGAAACCAGAAGATTTACCCTAACTCTTTAATAAAGATGATATATTTCTTAATATCATGCTTATCACCTTGAACTTTTGGTGACCTCTAACAAGAATTAGAAATATATCTTAGTCATCCCTGATTCTGTACTATTTTTTGTTAGATCCAACCTCCTAATATTAAGTAATAAAAATGTGGAATCTCAAAAATTGCATTTGGAGACCCAGGTTTCCTGATCACTGATAGTAGAACAATATTTACCTCCGACAAATTACACACTATTCCCAGCAAAGAAAATATTTTTCTAGATCATATTATTAAAGGTTTGACATACGCGAATATATATATATATATATATATATATAAAGAGAGAGAGAGAGAGATACATTATATTACTTTTTGAAAACTATATGTCTAATGTAAATGCGTATTTTCTCAGAAGTAATTATGAAAAGAAAATATTTGAATTTTTTTTAAGTTCTTATTTACAGTTAAATTGATGTATTTCATAAAGAATATTTTAAAAACATATATTGCAGAAACGTACGGAGTACTTATTATATTATTGAAATAAGTTTCAAGAATATTTTTTTTATTGAATGTTTTTAGAAATATAACATTATTTTTCCTGATTAATTCATAACGTAATCGTATTTTTTTCATCTTATATCATTAAAAATTACACAAATATATACAATGAAATTATAAAATAAGAAAAAAGTAACTGTAGATAAAATGCATTTAATATTTGTAATATAATAATGGTGTGTTTCAAATGAAGAAGGAAATATTATATATATATATTTTATTTGTTATTATGAATGACGTGGGAAAAAACATCATTATGTAAAAAAATAAATACATTACAAAATAATACAGACCCTAATTCTTATAAAAATATCTTCCAATAGTATAAAATGAACTTTAGTAACATTACAAAATCCTCAAAACGAAAAGCCACTGTAAGGTAAAACTGTTGATCAGATCTTGGCTTTCTCGTTTATTAGTCAAACATATCATGATCAATATATTGAAGGATATAACTGATAACTTCAAAAAGATTGTAGTCTTATCATAAGTATACTGATATTCGGTGTTTTTATTTTTTGTTATTTAGCTCTTCCTGCAGCTAACACGCCTGACAAAATACGTTCAACTAGTACGTACTTCTAGAACGAGTGAAATTTTTTAATTAGGGTGTATTACTAGTTCAGTTTGTTCAAAAAATTTAATTTATATTTATATAATGTTTATTTTTAAACATTTATATCTGTATAAGTTTTCTGAATTACTAACTTGAATTTTATCTCAAATACTTACAATTTCATCTAGATACACTGCAAGTCATTACAATTGTAATATCAGGAAGGAATGATCTGACGAACGCCAAAATCACGTAATAAAAGAAGAGATTAGGATATATCTATGATTGGTATGTCAGCGCATTTAGAAAATGCAGGAGGAAGAAACGACATCTGAAGTACTGCATGAAAGGAAAGTTGTGTAGTTGTTTTCTCATTCAGAAAGTGCTTTGTATGGTTGGAGTTTGCTCAGAATATCGTGTTATGCCTTGATGAAGAAGAAGAGATGCAAACCATCAAATGTCGGAATTCAGTATATATTACAGAAGCAAGATCGTTGACTATTGAGAATGTGGATTACCGTTCCAAGAAATTGCCTTTTCTCTGGTCGAAAACCAACCACTGGCATACAAATATAGAATCAATGTATTGCTAAGGTTCTTACTGATCTCCACGATCTCTGATGACCAACGTCCGAGGTGACATACATGTTGCGTGTTCGGCCCTGAAAAACCCTACAATCCTGTCATGGACCATTAGTTAGGAAATGGGCATGGTTACAGCACGACTATTATCCAACAGTAAGGTGTGACGACGAACGCATCAGAGTGGACTGTCCGCACGTCAACCATTACTTCGATTTCCCTTGACAATGCAGCACAGAGAAAGACGGTGACTCTGGTGCGCAGAACGACATAAATGGATACAGGAGTGGCACAATGTAGTTCTTTCAGTAGAGTCCGTATACAGCATTCTTACGGTCGTATACGTGTCTGGAGGCTCCAAGAACACCCTTCGTGACCTGCTTGCATTCGATATCGGAATAGGGGCATCTGGTTTGACGTTTGAGCAGCCGTATTGTATACGGCAAGCACATATCTAGTTCAGATTGACGGTAATTTGATCGATACATTACTGACATCTTATGTCCTGTAGTTGTGCCCTATGCTCAAAGTCTGCCAAACGTCATCTTTTAATAAGATAATTCAACACCTCATGTTGCACGTCGTGCTCTAACCTTCCTCGTTACACGTTGAATTCGTTTATTGTCTTGGACAGCACGAACTAATGATCAGCTACCCATTGAAAACATCTGGCCATGGTTTTTGCTGAGAGACTGTTCCACCACTCCTCTCCTACTAATATAGTTGATGGAGTGTGGCATATGCTTGAAGCAGAATAGACTGAGTTACTCGTTTCTGTAATCAAATCCTTGTTTTACTCATCATCCAACCTGTAAGGCGTTCTAACTGCCTGGAGTGGCATTTGTTCTACAAACTTCACACCCCTGTAAACTTGTTACATATTTAATTATTTTGTCACCATACCACACTTTTTACGCACAATATATATATTTTTGTACACTCATGGACAAAACAATTAGCGCTTCAAGAAATAATTGTGGGATCGTAACGAAACTTGGCATGAAGGTACATGTCGGGGAGATATGCAAATGATTAGAAATGCAGCGTGATTGCGCATTACGTATAGCCGGTAGAGGGTATTTAACATCGTTCTCCGTGGAGTACAAAACAGGTAACCAAAGCTTGTTCGAGTGTGCTGAATCGTTTTCAAAGGAAGTGCTCAGGTAGACATGCCATTACGCCGTTTTCGAAGACAAAATGAGCACCTGTCGCAGTTTGAGAAGGGCAGAATCATCGGCATGATGGAAGCTGGGTGGTCAGCTAGTCGAGTAGCTCG
Organism: Nephila pilipes; assembly: GCA_019974015.1. NCBI lineage: Eukaryota > Metazoa > Arthropoda > Arachnida > Araneae > Nephilidae > Nephila > Nephila pilipes. The sequence goes on from BMAW01048721.1 coordinate 105,829, forward strand.
TCAATTAGGCTGCTCTGATTATGTTGTGAGGAGGTGTTGGGACCAGTGGATCCGAGAGATATCATTTACACGAAGACCAGGCTGAGGACTTCCTCGACAGACCAGTTGTCGAGAAGACCGCCACATCGTAAGAAATGCACGCGTACAGCCAACTGCTTCATCGGCCGCCATCCAGGCTAAGGTAACACCTTCACTAGGGCCCCCTGTGTCGTCTCGAACCATACGAAGGCGCCTTTCTGAAGGACATTTGGGATTGTGGAGCCCATTACTTGTGCAGCCTTGACGCCCAACCAACGATGCCACCGTTAGGAGTAGTGCCGCACACGAGGAAACCGGACTGCAGCGGAATGGAACCAAGTCTTCTTTAGCGACGAATCCAGATTCAATCTCAGCAGTGATGAAAATCGTGTTCGTGTGTGGAGACCCCGTGGTGAACGCCTCAATAATGTCTTTCCTTTTTTGTGACACACCGCTCCCACAGTTAGTGTGATGGTATGGGGTGCCATGGCCTACAATACACGGTCACTCCTAGTGTTGATCCGTGGCACCATGACAGCTCAGCGGTACGTCCATGGTAGCCTGCATCCACATGTGTTGCCACTCATGCAACGGTTCCCAAGAGCCATTTTTAAACAAGACAATGGTCGGCCTCACACGGCAAGTGTGTCACAAGACTGTCTCCGCACGGTTACTACCCTTCCTTGGCTAGCCCGATCCCCAGATTTGTCTTAAATCGAGCCTATCTGGGATCATTTGGGACGGCGAGTTGGGCATTACACGAGTTTGAACGAACTAGAAGCAAGGTTACAGCTAATATGGAACGAAATTTCTCAAGACATTATACAGAACTTGTATGCCTCAATGCTTGATCGTATCGCATCGTGCATTCGCGCTACAGGGGGTTCAACAGGGTATTAAATCCTCCATTCTTTTGCCTTTTTCTCTGAAATAAATGGTACTTTTTCTTTGATTTTCTAATCATTTACTTATATCAAAGTAGTCATTAAGTATGTAAAATTTCGTTTCATTTTGAAGACTCTTTCTTAGTGCGCTAAATTTTTTTTTTTTTCATGAGTATATTTGCTTTCGTTTATGGTGTTCAAACTTTAATGAGCAACATTATACATATGAGGAAATGAAAGAAGTGGAACCAAAATATGAACAAGAAAGGACCAGTCTGAAAATTAGAAAATTAAACTAAAGGTAATTAACGAGCAGAATAAGATTTCTGGGTATTTTATTTCCTATATTTCAAGAAACAAAATAAATATTTCTAGAGATGTATCTATAAGATTAATTTGTTTTGATTTAGATTTATTTTAAATTAAATAAATCCGATACACTAGCATAATTAAAAATATTTTAATAATTACTAAGCATATAAAACTAGTAATTACAGAATCTTCGTCACTTTATCATCACTAAACGAAAGAAATGTGGATCTTCGATTAATTGTAGTTGTTACTTATTAAACATATTAATTAATGGTTATTAATTAATGGTTATGTATATAAAATTTCTTTATTCTAAATTCACAATGAATGACCATGCAAATCAGCCCATACGGCAATTTACAATCATTATGCGCGAATTATGTGTTACTAGAGACCCGTATGAGAATTAAATTAGCAATTAGGGCGGTTAAGAAATTTGAGTAACTTAATGGTATTTAAAGTTATAATTTCTTCTTTTGTATAAAGTAAAAATTTCTTCTCTTCTTAATTATAAATTAACTTAATTGAAAAACACAATATATTATTTATCTTTTTTTTAACACTAGAATTACTGTATTTCTGTTATACATAGAACTACAGGGGTGGGTCATAGCTGACCAATGCACAGATGACAATAATTTTCATGATAATACAGACGGAAAATAAAGTTTTTTATGATGAATACAATAATTTTTAACTAATGATTTATTAAATTTAGTTTCTAGAATGTTATATAATTTGAAATTTATTAATAATAAATTATCTTTAAAAAATTTTATTTCTTATTTCAGAGTACATACGGTTTTTATTTCTTATTTCAGAGTATTTTTACATTTCATTGAATAAAATGAAATGTAAAAATAGAAGTTTTAAATAACATATATTTAATTAATTTAAATCTCATAAAGTTTCTACACATGAATAAGATATTAATTCACACTAAAATTTAAATATGCATGACAATTTACTTACATTATACTAATTTTTTTCAAAACATTTCACACAGAATGCTTCAGACTTTATCTCTTTTTTTTTTTTTTTTGCTGTGCATAATCCATGAACAAATTTCAAGCATTTTTCACACACAATATTAATTTTATTGTTTTTGCATTGCTTAATCTAGCAACGTTTTCGCTTGTCTGAAACTTCGGGTAGTACGTGGAGGTAAAATTTCTGCTTCTTTTGCAATATAATTCTCTTTTAGCTCATCTACTAATTTTAGAATATAGTCTATTCATCTCAGATTAGAACATGTTCACTCTTTAAAACTATCCATGCATTAATGGCTGCTAGATCTAAAATATTGAAATAAACATGCATAGGCTAATTTCCCGTTGCACATTTCAAGGAATATTTTCTTGCCAACTGATCAACGACTTCGACTCCACATTTTGTGCAACTGTAGAAATTTATTATTTCAGGAGTTTTCTTCTTATTTTTAGTAACTTCTAATGAAGAATGCAATGTACTAAGAAGTACATTGTTTGTGTATTTTACAAGACATTAGATGTACCCTTCCCACAGTATTTCTTTTTTCATTTATAACTAAACTTCCATTAGGATCACCAAATGTATTTTCGATGCCAGATTCATTTTCTGAAAGTTCATTTAGCAGTTTCAAAGCTTCTTCATTCAAAAGACCACTTCTGCTAGGTGCCATCACTAAACATGTGCAAAACTGGAACGGCATTAATTTGTCTTTCTTTTGCTCAGTTAACAATAAGGAAAATATTATTTTTACTTAGTTTCTAGTCTATAACAGAGATAAAATCATTCTACAATATTCCAATATATATATACAATAGCTTCCAATCGCAAAAGTTCACACATCTGCCTAATAAATATATGTCAGTTGTGTGGAAACATCCTCTTCTCATTCTCACCCTTTTGCAAAAAGCAGGTGCAATACATATTACCTATACAATTCTTTTATAACTGAAAAATGTCGATTTGAAATCCTAGTTGAAATAAACGAAAATTCAATTATTGTTTTCGGGTCAGTTATGACTCGCATGGAAGTTCTAAGTATACGGACATATAAATAAAAACGTATGCTTTAGAATTCAACTAAATTCATTTTAAAACATTAGACTGAATATTTAGGAAAAGTCAAAAAATTAGAAAGCTTAATTTTGAAATACAACTGTGAAACTAACAAGAACTTACGTCTTGGATCACAGATGACCACCTTGGTTATTCAAGTATTTATGGAAAAAAATATATTAGTAGCTTTTATGTATCCCAATAAATTATTTTGCTAAAATGAACATATATTAAAATAGATGAGAAATAATTTGATGAAAATACACTATGTATTTATTGTACAGCTCTGCTGTTTCAGAAGTGTCGAAATATGTATAAAATTAATGAGCAAACGGTTTTTATTCTTGGAATGAAAAGCTAATTGAGGCTTATACTTCAAAAATCGACAGAATTGATGTACATGTGGAACATTTTTAAAATGATAAACTTTTTTTTTTTTCTGAAAACGAATTATAATTTTTTATTTCATTCAAAATTATTAATTACGCTCTCAACTGTAACATATAGTAGACCGACATAGTTTTTATTTTAAAATTACAGGTACATGTAACTTTCTTGCAATCTTGATCAAATGAGCAACTATTTTCCAAGTTAACTTTAGTTTGGAGAGATTTAAATTAGAAAAATTTGTTTCACTATATGAGAAATGCTAAGTGAATTACTGGTCTATATTATAAGAGTTGCACTTTGATTTCAATCTCATAGAACCATCTATGAACTTGAAATGAGCTATAACTATATGACAATTATTTATGATCAGCACACGTTATTAGAAAATTTATTAAAAAATTAGTCATAGTTATAAAGTGGATGTATATTTAATTCCCAACAATCGTCAGTTATTTAGTAAAATAACGTTTCTCGAAATTTAATTGATTAATTATGCTAATTATATGAATCAATTTGTGTTTTCGTATTTTTATTCTTTCATACCACAACGAATTTCCAAACTATTTCAATGTATTTTAATTATTTTCAAGCAATAAATGTATGGAAAGTCTCGGTAATTTGTTCAAAGAAACAATTATAAGGATTATGAAAAGTATCATAAATTCTGAGAAATTCGTATTTTTCTATTACGAAAATATTTATAAAATTGATTTGATTATATTTTATATTCTGTAAAGGTAAAATAAATTGTTTATTAGAATAATTCATCCCGTACTCATACTGCAAATGTCATATATATCTATAGGGAACAACAGATTATCCCTCAAATCTACAAAAGAAAAAAAAAAACTTACTGGAACAAATGTTGGCTTTTTGTATCGTATGTATAAGCACAAATGTATAAGCTAAAATTTCAAGTCAATATTTATATATTTAAAGTTTATTCTTATCATCTCATTCATATTTCCCCCGTTATTTTTAAATTATTATTCAAACTTTTCAACTAGCTTTACGATTAATTAAAAACTCTTTTTTAATCAATTATATTTTTCATGTTACATCAAATTATTTTAATTTCAAATCTACAGTACTATTTCCCTTTCACTTGAAGCATATTATAAGGATTTTAATATAAGTATTTTTTAATCTGATGTGGGATATTCATTTCATGTAGTAAGTAGAATTTAGACAATTAAGATGTATGCTTAACCTCTTTTCAGCATTTTTTGAAGTGTGCGACTTCGCAGACTGATCCTTCTTTTGAAAAGCGAAACTATATTGATTTGTAAATGTATAAAATATGCATCCGAAAACTGAAAATACAAAGAAATTTAATTGTAATTATGAAATTTTACTTTAATGTGCTATGATGGGAAAGTATTTCATCATTTTATTAGATAATACCATTAGAGTACTTCTCACACAATGAGTGCGTAGGCACAGAGTTGTGAAAGGTTCCATTAACTCTTTGAGTCCTAATAATTGGAATTACTTTACACGCTATTGTCTCTCTGAAAGACTTTCAATTGAGTGGGAGTGTTTGTTCTTTTCAGTTCAGTGAATATCATTAACTCCAAACAGGAAGACAAAATAAGATAACATTTAGTTTGATAAGACTTATTTTTTTATAACAGACATATCATTGACGTTGAATAATATTATACAAAGACTGTTTTAAATGAAACACAGAGTAAACAACTGATATCATTACATTTATTACAGAAAGAAATAGCTATTTTAAGTGATGTTGCATATATGGGATTGCAAAAAAAAATCTTGTAAGAGAATTTACTTCTAGTATATAATTAAACCTTGTTATTTTGGACTGAATAAAAACAATATTCAACAGACGCACAATCAAAAACTTACTTTATGAAAAATATTAGAAAAAAACGATAAAATAATCAAATTTAAATGAAAAGATGTATTATTTTCTGCTAAAAATGCAGAAACTTTATTATTTTTTTTTTGCGATATTTTATCTCAAGTAATATGTTAATCAAAGAATAAAAAGTTGCATACACAATTAACACATAGTCAAAGTATAATTAAAGTAATACATGAGAGATTTTCTTTAAAAATTGGAATTAAATGTATATTTTTTATCTCATGACTAAAAGAATAAACATTAAGTTAAAATCTGCGTAGCTACGAGAATCATGAATAGAAACACATGAGTTTTTCTGATGAAAGTACTTACTTGAATACATGAAATAAACCAGAAATTAAACAATTGCTATCCTTCAATTTTATTTATGGTAACGAGAGCAGCATAAAAGCAAACAAATATATAAAAACTGAGGAAGCAGTGAAAAGTGTTTGGAGTTTTTTAAATTATCTTATTCGAAAATTATACAGGATAATTCATGATAGACTTCATAACTTATAACTTAGTGCTTGGATTGAATTCTAATTGATGATATTTTAGCCTTACCTTGCTACATTATGTTTCACTTTGCGCGAAGATTTATGATCCCGTTCGGACTGAATATTCAACTGGTCTATTTCTCAAAAATTTTCTTGAGTGAAAACTTACAAACTTACTAGAATACTACAAGCAATGGTATTCTCATTCTAAACCAATAATTGTTCAATCCTTCAAATGGTTAAGAAAATCAGACATGAAATTAAAAATACATATATAATTTAATTGTACAAATATAGTAGTTTATGGTGATTCGTAAAACATAAAATATCAAATTGCAATAATAGAAGAATTTATACTAAAACAATATACTTGATATAAAAGTCAATCGAAACTAGCCAAGAGAGGGGGGGAGTATGTTGAAAAATATCTGGATTGAAAAAAATATGCATTGCTTCAAAATTCGAAAAATATTCTAAAACATGTCAACGGGAAATAAAGCGAATGAAAATGGATAATTATGTCACAGAAAGTTCTACTGAAAGTTACTTTTCGCAATTTTTGAAGGAATTATCTATGGACACACAGACACACAATATATATATATATATATATATATATATATATATATATATATATATATATATATATATATATACATACATACCAAATTCAGAATTCAGCAAGGGAGAAAATGCTTTTCCTTGAAGACTTCAATTTACTGGCTTTACTGTAGGTATTCATATCATGCATGTAACGTGGAACAAATGTAATAGAAATGATACAAATATTTTATGGTAAACAATTCCACATCATACAAATATCAAACATAAAATAATGTAATTAAAAATGTATTTCAATTCGTTTAACAGTTGTAAAAAAAATAATTATACCAAGTGGTAGCCAAGTTTCAGAGCATTTTTACGAATCCAGAACTCATGAAAAAGGTAGGTACTTTGATTTCGTGTAGTTTCTATCTTAACATAGAATCTTTTGCTCTGCTTCAAAGTGTTTTGTTCTGCACACCAATGACAGAGCCTCTGTCAAAGACATGGAGAGATGTGCCGCCATCCAACATGATGCCTGGCCAGATCATTACACAGCCACTTTTATAATTTTTGATTTAGCGAACATTGGAGGGTAGGTAGCGAGTTCCTCTCCATATCGTACTTTCATATATGAAGTACTTTTATATTCTGATGTGAGGTATAGGGATGAGGTCTTGGAGTCCTATGTTTACCTTTTCCGGGATATGGGCCCCGCCCCGAGTTCATATTAATGGACGATAACGCGAGGCCACATAGAACTCTTCGGGTTGACGATTTTCTCGAAAGTGAGGATATTCGTCGGATGGATTAGCCAACCAGGTCTCCAGACCACAATCCTATAGAGCATGTCTAGGATGCTCTGGGGAAGGCAATTGCAATTCTCAACCTCACTCCGAGAACCATCCAAGTAACTGAAAATAGTGTTGGTGAATGAGTGGGAGCAATTGCCACAGGCACTGATAAACTGCCTTATTTCTAGTATGACATCACGCTGCAAGGTGTGTATAGCTGTTAGATGGGACCATACCTCCTATTAACCATTTCTTTTGTGTATTCTGCAACCACTGTTTCAGACCTTCAAACTCCCAAGAGTGTTACGCACAAACATGTGTGTCTATTATAACTGTTGAATGTTTATTTTGCTTATATTATATCAACCTATGTTCACACCAAATTTTATTAATATGTGTCCAGTAGTTCTAGATATTGTAGATAAAATATGAAAATTCTCATAATTTCTTACACCAGTGTATATATACAACCTCTGACAATAAAGTTCGGTGAATGAAGTGAGAACGGCCGATTTGGCAACGCTGCCGAAACAAAACGCTGCACCTGCGTAGAAGCTGTTATTGACCATCTGCCCCCACCGTTGTTCAGTTGAGCGTCGTTTGTGTTCCGTGTGAGACTTATTTTACAAAGTGTTTGTTTAGTGCTTTGTTTCTTAACTGAGAACAGGAAAATGAACGAACAAAACATAAATTTAAATTTTGTTTTAAGCTTGGCAAGACATCGAAAGAAACCCATGCGATGCTGGCAGGTGTTTATGAAGATCAAGCACTGTCCATACGAGTGGTCCGTTTTCGAGAAGGCCGGGAAAGTGTTTCTGATAACCCCCGTAGTAAAAGACCGGAGACCTCAGTCATTGATGAAAACGTTGAGAATGTGAGGAAATCACTCACGTAAGATCGTCAGTTAACTGCGCGCATGATAGCTAATGAACTACAGAAGAACCGTCATTCCGTGCCCATAAATCGTTTCCCAGAATTTAGGGATGAGAAAAACATGTTGTCGTCTTGTACCACATCATTTCACTGACGATCAGAAGCAGGACAAGGTATTGTCGAAACGGCGGGTGTGACATCAAATTTCTTGAGCTGTATTGTCTATGAGGATAAATCCTGGTACCTCAGTAAGATCCTGAAACGAAACAACAAAGCATGAAACGGCGTTCTCCTGCATCACCTCATCGGAAAAAGGTAAGAGCAGAAAAATCACGCATCAAAACGATCACCTTTTTTGATAGTCCGTACATTATCAAAAAGGAATTTCTATCTGAGGGATTGATGATGAATGCTGCAAGGTACATTGAAATTATGATACGTTTCATGAAACGTGCAAGCAAGGGACGACCCCTGTACGCACTACAAGATTCATGTTTTTTGTTCACTATAATGCTCGCCCTCATACTGCCAATATCGTCAAACAGTTCCTGGTAAAAAAGGGAGTGGTAGAAATTGAACATCCGTCATGCTCGCCAGATCTCAATCCTCCAGACATCTCCCAAGATTCAAACTCGCTTTGAAAGGAAAGAGATTTGACAATATTCCTTACATTCAACGAAACGTGACGAGGCTTTTGAACTACATCCCAAAAGAAGACTTCTTGCGAAGTTTCCAGGACATGTATAGCAGATCTCAGCGGTGCATAGTTATGGAAGATGACTATTTCGAAAGACAGTAAGGTAACTTTCATTAATATTTCATCTACGTTAATTTTACAGGACTATTCTCCGAACTTTATTGTCAGAGGTTATATATATATATATATATATATATATATATATACACTGTGGTGCTAAAATTAAGAACAAAGTCAAAATACTAGTTTATCAGAGGAATCAAAGACCAATCAAGAAATTAATTAGAGAGAGGTATAGTAGAACATGAGCAGATATGCAGCTGGACTGATATGCGATGAGCAGATATGCGAGAGTGTCAGACCGGGATAAGCGGGACCAGCAATGTAAACTGAGCACGAGTTGATGCCTCATTGCAAAATTTCAAACAATCAATCTGTTAGTCGACATCTGGATGATTTTTACCCGTGGTCGAATTTTGGGAAAGATAGAGGAAGGTCGAATTAGGGCAAGTGTAATTGCAGAGTTTGGGATTTCTCACAGCATCGTTTCACAACTTTAGAGAGAACTTCAATCTACAGGAACAGCGTTTTTATGGCTTAGCAGTGGTCGTCGACTAGCAAATGAGCCGCAAAACGACCGGTATATTGCCCTACAGTATTGAAGGAACAGACGGTAGATGGCCGGAGAAATCATGGCACGGAGAATTGAACAACTGATATCACGTTTTACCATGGTCTATTGGCCACGGTAAAAGTGGTACTCTGTTTGCCCTTGTCTTATACTGTACGAACCTTTAACGCTTGCACATTGGATAAGGCATTTCTTGTGTTACAGGGAACATCTTAATGGGAAAGATAATCAAAGGGGTTGAATTCTCATAAAAAGATGAGAGCAGGCTTAGTCTGAGTATCGATTCTGGACGGTTGCACATCTGGAGAGAGCGGATAACCTACATTACCCTTTCCAAAATCATTGGAAGATAATTGTTTGGAGGTCGCGGTGTTTTCGTTTGGGGAGGCAATATGTTTGGTTGCCTTACCTATATTTACAATTAGGATGGAGGTTCAGCCACCGGAAACCGTCTATGTAACGAGTCTACTTTAATATGTGAGTCATTGTACAGGCAATATGGCTCAGCTGATCATTTTTATGGATGAAAATACGCCAGCTCATCGCTCAGTAGCTATCAAAGGGCTGTTGGGCAGTAAGGATACTGAACACAAGGATTGGCCGACATGGTACCAGAATCTAATTCACATTGATCATAAATACGACTTTCTAGGGAGAAGTTTGGCAGCACATAACGTGCCCCCATAAACGAGTCCAGAGCTCCGTTCAGTGGTACAAACTGCATGGGCTGTAATGCCTCAAACATCAATTGACTATATTTTACTCAGCATTACCAAACAATGTGGAACCTACATAGCACTCATGGATTATCATATCCCTTACTAAAGACTGCTTCTTTCTGGCTGGAGACCTATACATGGATATTTCGGCCTTCAGTCACAGTGTGCTCCACACTACGTTATCAGTAAAGTTTATTTCTATCCCTTTGATTTCTTTTTTGGTAAGATTTGCTTACATTAGTCATATTCTTACGTCTTGGTATTATATGTGTTGATTGGGAAAGATTTTGCACAACGTTATATTGAAAAATCTACCTTGTTCTTCACTTTTTCTCACCAATATATATATATATATATTTGATGAAAGTTAAAAATTATCTTCAGAGTGTCAATTTAGAATCATAGCCTACCAGCAACTTCCGTCAAACAGAGCATCAATGTCATTTTCCCTTCTCCAACTGATTTATCTTAAACATGTGATGAAACCCGAAAAATGTTTTTTTGTCACTTTTGTTGAGACTAGATTTTTTTGAGTGTATCTGTTATCAGTTGTGTGAATGCTCATGAATTCACATTGGTAAAGAAGGAACCGATGACGAAAATAATCTAAATGAATGATAGTCAGTAAAGTCATTTATACCGATAAATTTATCTCACAACTGTTTCCAATATTTTAACTAACTTTTCACTAGAAGGTTTTTTAGTAAAAAAACTATACTTTTCAAAAGTTCAAAGTTAGAAGAAAAAGTCTTATCAAAGAAGGAAAAGTAGTAAATTTAGCTATATATTTAAAGATATGACATGTAATTGAAATATTAAACGTCATATATAGCTTTTCAAGTCGTTTAGTTCTCATGTATTTTTGATGATACCTTTAGTGAGTGAATTTTTGATACAATTCCATTTCTAATTCTATTTTGAAGAATTTATAAAGCTTATAATTTCTTGAAATCTTTCAAAAATTAACAGCCAAATATTCAAAACAAAAATTATAATAAAGATTTCTAGAAAATATTTTAAGCACAAAAAATTAAATATTGTTAGCATCTCCTTATTTGAACCGTATAAATTGATAGTAGTGTAAATGTTGGGCTAAATAGCATTAACTATAGATTCCTTCATTATATGAAACTTGAGGTATTACAGAAATTAACATTCTTTTAGAAAAAGTAATTATGAATCACAAACTGTTCACCTATTATGTTTTTATGAACGAGGAACATAACAAATATGAAACATTTGCTTATGAACACGTAAGAAATAAAGCATAAATATAATTTCTTTTCTTGGTTTTCCGTGTATGCAAACACCAAATATTTTATACAAATTTTTTTGAATTAATTAGTCATAGGAACATATATTGATCCTCTGAAATATATTAATATTTAAATTTATATTCTAATTTTATTTTTATCTCAGTTTCTAGATACATATAATAAGAAACAGAATAAAAGCGAACCCTTCGTATGGAATTCATTGAAAATCATTCTTAAAGGAGTTCAGATAGGTAGCAATACCTAATTAATAAACCATCAACTTGAACAAGTTTACTGTAGGGAAACATCGTCGAGTAATTAGCTTAATATACAATGTTTCAAAATGTAAGATAAGATTTGGAAATTTTCTTTCGAAAAATAATAATTTCATAAGTGAAATGCTTAGACTTTGTTAATGTATGTTATGAAAATTCACTCGTGTTCTCATTCCTAACCTAAAATTTATGCAAAAATTTGGAAAAATAAATTCAGTTTTGATTCTAATTGATTTTCGAATCTATATTGAAAAGTACATATTTTTGGAAAAGATTAAAATATCAACATATTAGTAAATATATTCCACGATCTAATACGTCAATTAATAAAAACTACTTAAAATAAAGATTTATTTTAAAGAAAGCTCTTGAGAGAGAGAGAGAGAGAAACAACACTGATAAGAAACAGTTACTCTTAAAATTCCTCAAATTTATGTGTATTTTATTCTCAATATAAAATTAATATTTTCCAATATCATAATTTACATCTCATCGATGAAGAAATATTTATAAATTTCGTGTTAGTTGTTTATATTTTGCAGACATTTGTGGTAACTGTTGTTATATTGTGCACTTGAAACATTTTTGTCTTTAAATTCCTACTATTATTTCACACTCTCCGTATATATATATCTTGTTCAAATTTTCAGTCGTTAATAAAATACTTTTTATTCATCCACTCCAGTTCAAATACATTTTTTAAACTTATAGTGAATGACACTTGATGTTAATACTGTTTTTTTAAATATTAATTCATTAACAGTATACCCCAAACTCTTGGCGCTATTTTGAAAATTGCCAAACTTGGTGATAATTTTTGGCGAAACGTTAAGTCCACAAAGCAGACCAGGGTAACCACATTTGGCAAAATTCAGCCAAATAATTCGTGCTGCCAAGAGTGGTTGGGCTCAACTGCATTCCAACCATTTAATGTACCGGATAAATTAAGAAACAGGCCAATGCTTCTATTATGTCATTTGTCTTGCAATGGCAAATATGGTAGAATGCAGGCGTAGAAACTTCATGCCTTCGAATCGAATTTCATCATAGCATAATTTTTTTTATTTAATTTTCAAAAAATTAAATTTTAGTTTTATATGGGAGAAACATTTCTTTTATTTAAAATGTTTAGCAGTATTTAAATTTAGAAATAAATACCGTCAGTGATGAAGTGTGTAGATCACATGAAAAAATTCTTTTTCAGATTTTGTGATAGAGAATTTTTTTAACTTAAAAAATGAATGACTTGTCAACTAAAAATATTGTGATTCTGTCATATGTATATACATATTTATATTAATTGTAATTATTTAATAAAATGTAACTAAAATTTTTTTGTTGATCTAATTAGGAATTGACTTTAAAAAAGTATTTTTATACTATTTGTTATTCAATACCATTAAAAGCTTCAGTGTAATCAATTACACTATATAACAGAAAAAACACACACACCAAGTAGGATTTGCCCGATTGTAATGAAATTTCGTATCCAAAGAAACTTGGACCGAACATGTAAATGATTAAAATTAAGTGTTCAAAGATGGAATAGCTGAAGTTACAAGTATGAAGAGCATCGGAACTGCGCAGAAAGCAGTTGTATTTAAGAAGTGATTATCAAGAATGGGTGGGCAATGGCAGTTTTTTGAGTTATGATGATAGCGCGCGACCTAGGGCCACAACAGATTGGGAGGTCAGAGTGATTGTCAGATCAGCTGTTGCAGCGCCTGACGGGCGACCCGCACACGAGTATCCACCATGACCATTCACAGACGGCTGAGAGCGAAATCTACGCTCTCACAGATTACAGTGGTGCTTGGCCAGATCAGGTTGGAATTATGCTCACAGGGATTGTATAGTGTTTAGTGATGAATCCCACTTCCATCTGTGTCCTGACGATCATCGAAGATGTGTCTGGAAACGCCGAGGGCAGAGTGCCGATCTTGCTTTCACTATTGCACGACATACATTCCTTCAATAAGGATTTATGTTATAGGGTGCCATTTCCCTTGAAAGCCGGACCCCTTTGGTCGTCAATAGAGACACATTTACTGCACAGCGGTACGTCGATGACATTCTGAGAACTGTTTTGCTGCAGTTCCTTTTTCATTACCCTGGCCTTATTTTCAACAACATAATGACAGACCACTTAAGGCACGTGTTACTATGAATTGTCTTACAACTTGTCAAACACTTCCTTGGCCTGCTAGATCTCTCTCCAATCGAGCATGTCTGGGATAGGATGGGAAAACGACTGCATTTTCCAGTGATTATTGATGACCTAGCCCGAAAATTACAGCAAACTTGGCAAGAAATACTGAGGAGACCAACAAGTAGTTTTATCACTCTTTGTCACGTCGTGTTGTATCTTGCATCATGGCTAGAAGTGGGTCAACACCTTATTGAGTTCGTGATTTTGTAAATATTTAACTCTGAAATAAATCATTCAATTGTCAGAAATTTTAATCATTTTCTATTCTGTGCATAATTTTCCTATCCGCCAATTTTTATTTTCTTCTTGGTCCGTCATTTTTGTTGTTGTTATAGAGTATATTTCTTAATTTTAGAGGATGATTCTAGAGGTATGAGTAATATATTTAAAGAACAAGGACCATAACGTTAATTAGTGATTGTGTGAATGAAAAATAATTGGACAACTGAACAGAATTGAACACTGAACATAATGGAAAGTCCTGATCACTACTTCATGTCGCTCTTAGAAGCAACGCAAGGGTTATTTGTGACAGGTCGACATGTGATTTTTTTGCATCTCCCTCTTCTAACTTAAGCATTATTTGAACAGAGTGGAAAGAACATGAAATGAGGAAAAGTACTGGGAATACTGAAAAGAAGGGAAATAACTGAATGAGATATCTGCCTCGTTTAACATTTTTTCAGAGAGAGGAAAGATTTCCGAACAGAAGATTTTTTTTTTTTTGCTGTTCCTAGTTCTTACTAAAGATAAAATTATCATACATACTTATCTTACCTATAATCACCTGAGATCTTTGAAGCCATGTTGCATTTAAATCACACCTCCTTTTATTTCAAGCTATAAATCTTTGATTTATTTAAGACACAGACCAATAGTACGATTTGAATATCAACTGTTACGAAGCTCGCGTCCATGATCATATGATTTCAACAGCCGATACCTACAAATAAAAAATATTAGGTGCAAAAAGTAATCAAATTTTGGCAAAAAGATATCTAACAACTTTTTCAATCCTAAATCTAATCGAAAAACATTTATTTTATGTGATTAGAAATGTATCATCATATTTCTGAATAAGCATACTTTTACTTGAAGAAAAATGGCATTTATATTCGTACAAATGAATTAGCTAAAATATTTTTCGTTCAAAAACAATTATTAATGTATCAAAGTAGAGAAATTTTATTTAAGAGAATAAAATAATATGAATAGGTATATTCGTACTTCAATTCGAAATGAACCAATAAATATGCAAACGATTTCAGAAATATTTATATACAAGTATAATATTCGTAGAATGTCATAAAGTACTGCTATATAGAAAGTAAATAGGGACTTTCTCCGACTTGAACCTCTTCCCTATCATGGCTGATATTTATAAGTTATTGTCTGCATTCCAGGAGGTAACCTGAATTTTGGTACTAAAATATGACGAGATTTGTATATTTGATGAAATGTAAAATAGCTGCAATAACTCATAATTTTAAAACTTCTGTAATGCCCTCAATAAAAATAAATTTTTATCAAAAAATTCATAAAATAAATGAAAAGATTTTGTATAAAACCTACAAAGAATACATTTTGTGAGAGTATTTTATTACAGAAGTATTAGCTAATAACCTTTAGTATATAACTTATAATAAACCAAATAGGAAGTTAATGTAAGCACTCACTGTTTTGGCTTTATTTTTTAATCATATCTATATCCATTAAATACCATTTGTTTTTGTTGGCAGTAAATTAGTTTTTCTTTTCACTTCCCTTTGAGAACTGTTATTCTAATGAAATGCTGGTAGTGAAACATTGAGAAATTCTTCTGGGGCACAACACACAAAAAAAAATTATTTTCACAGGCACTGTAATGTCATTTTGACTATCCGACTATTATGAAAAGCACAAGTTTGAGATGACAATTTATGTTCTTATAGATTTTTCTAGTATTCAGGTACATTTAAAAGAGTTTCAGAGAAATTAAATATCAAAACTGTTTTGCAATGAAAAGTATTTTAAACATTAATAGAAATGCATTCATTATAAACAAGAAGAAACAAATAAAAAGTTTAAAAAATAATAAGCACATGATTGTGATGATTGAACTTCTTGATTTGTTCTGAAAATAATATTCTAGTGTATAGAAAATAAGTAAACTGTAAAAGTGATGTTCGTTGTGCACATTTGAAGGAAGAAAACAATTAATTTAAGTATTTCAAATTATTCAAGTAGATTCTTCACTTAAAGTGAATAGATACTTTCATGATTACATTAAGAAAAAATATAAACTAGTTTCAAAATTTTTTATACAAATTGTAAACAAATCTATACATTATTGAAGGAAAAATGTACAAGAACTGCTTCTTGAATACGTGAAACAAATTAAATAACTGAATATATATATATATATATATTCTGCTTTTATCAATGCAATAACTTGTAAAGGAAATAATGATAGTCATAATTTTCATGAAAATAAGATAAGTTTTATAAGATAATAAGAGACAGCAATTTTTTCGTGGAAAAAGCATATGTCTATGACATATTTGTGGATGAAATATATGAAACAAATGTATAATACCAAATACTTACTTCTATTAGCTATAAAAGTGTAGAAGTTTCATATATTATTGCATATGAAGCTACTAAGTAATAATAAGATAATAAGAAGAAATTAAAATTAATAAGAAGAACAGTAAGAAAAATTGTTGAAAGTGAAAACAGAAAGAAAGAAAATTGTATTGATCGTGCATGCTTCACCCCCTCCCCCTATATATATATGTGTGTGTGTGTGTGTATGTATACGTGTATGTAAATACAAGAATTTAAAATAAGCAAAATACTCCACTTCTAAAGATTTAGAAAATACTACAAATATTTTCGATGCGTGTATTTCTTGATTAACTTAGGTATTTTATTCTACTTATAAGAATTGGATATTTTTCAAATCAAATCTTATGTAATATTTAGAATAAAATATGATTTTCGCCGCAACTTTACTATTGTATCAAATTGTAAATCTGCAAGATGCCATTTTTCAAATGAAGTAATATAAAAAAAAACATGTAGGAAAGAAAAAGTCGATACTGAATTATAATTTTCACTTGTCTGTTACTGAAAATTTCAATTAAAAGCATTTCAGTGAAAAGTTTAATCAAGTGATGCACAAACACTTGTGACTATTTCGCATTTAAAATATATTTTTTTCTTTTTAATTGGTTTTTGTACCTGAAATATAAATTTTCTTCATCACTTTTACATGAATTAATAATTTTTTTTATCAATAGCAAATATACATTTAATATGATCAACTCAGGTCTTCATCTATGCTAATTGGCATTATTATTGTAAATAAAAAAA